>JAHZNC010001467.1:0-19180 GCA_027744095.1 Zhuqinia jingwanae
GTAACATTATTTAAAAATGATTGGTCAATGGAATGAGTGTGTTGCTCACTCACGTTGTTATTTTCTCAGCACCACCAGTATAGTACTCCTGCATTTAGCCAAACAATTTGTTGATTGTGATTACTTATCATGTCATTCACATCACCAGCATCATGCATGCATGCATGCATCATCATGAGTAGTTTAGTCATTCACTTACCATTACCAAGCAAATAAGTAAGTGTCAAGAAGAGGAAAACCACAAGTAACTAGGTATATATAATTTACCACAAAAGATTGTGAAAAGTAGAGTATTAAATGGATGAACAATCCATTTGACAAGTCGAGACAGATGACAGCCAACATTTTGTGTTGTGAGTAGAGATGATATTCATGTTGTATTTAGTTACAATTTTATGTATGCACAAGATATAGATCTGTCTGTACAAAACAGTTTTTGTAAATAATAATAATAATAATAATGCAGCTTTTTATCGTGCTTGTCTCTATAAAAATCGATCATATCGATAAATGAATGAAAATGATCATGGATATGGATGATAACTTATGTATATTACAAATGCGGTACTGTAGGCTAAAAATGAGATCAAACAAGATATAATTAACGTCTCATTAAAATATGTTTAATACATATATTTTACTTATGGTATTATTATGTTAAAACACATACAATAAAACTACGCATAATATGCTCTTCTTTGTAACATCATACATACCTACTCAATTATAATAATTATTGGAATAGTAATTTGTAATGTTTTTACACAATTTGTTCTTGATTTTCTTGATTTTCATCTTATTTCTTTTCCTCTTTCTTTGGGAAGTTGTCACTCAACGTGGTGTTCAAACTGCCGGGATTATTTGAAAACAAAAACTCGGCCTGAAATATTTTTTTAATGTCCACGAATTATAAATAACAAATATTTAATCAACTTGAAAATAAAATTACTTTATTTTGTTAAATTCTCTCACCAAATATTCTACAGGGTCATCAGGTCTCGCTCTGGTGACATCAATAAGTCCCTTGGTCAGTGTGGGGACAACGTGAGCCATCAGATAATGTCTGAGGGGAACTAATGCAGCTTCTTCCCTTTCAAACTCTTCACGTTTAACTTTTGCCAGCTTCTCCATCTGCACAAAAAATGGTCAATGTATTACAATTATAATATAATATTAATGATTATAATTAATATTATTTCTTTAACTGTGTATGCTTCTTAATACCCATTGCTGAATATTTGCTCGGCGCTCTTCCAATTCTCTACTCTCAATCATTGCCATGTCCTCTTTGGCCGTTTCCTCCACTTTCGATTTTTCCACGACTTGAGAATTTTTTAAAGCTTCTTCTTCTTCAAGGGTTAATCCTAAAAATTAAAAGTAAAATTGGAGCAAAGCATGCTATATTGTTGTTATTGCATACATTTTCATTTATTAAGATTCAAACACACCATAATTTCTCGGCTTTCCTAACATATCCATAATCTTTCCAATAATATTCTGCATAAGCAGTCCATCCCCTGTGGTAATGTCAATTGGGAAGTACAATAGCTCCTGCAGATCCAGATAGTACAGAAAGGTGGCCTCATACATTGAGTTCATTTCCCGGTAGTCTAATAGTGACTGCACGAAATTTTTCTCCTTGTGCTTGTCCTGCAGTTGAGTCGTCGGTACAGACTGCAACCTTTGCTGCAGGAACTCATCGGAAGCCTCCAAAAGTATTACTCGATCCGGAACTATCCTATTTAAATTGAATTGATCTATATTTATGTCTTTGTTGGTGACAATAATGAAAGCTGATTTTCATTCAGCCACAAAACATCGATTGACACATAAAATGCATATGTATTATTATAATAAGACATTTCTACCTAGGATCCGTTACATCCTTGCCTTCATCCATTTCCTCTCCAGAATTGTCGAAAATATCATCATCCATTCCGGCAAATAGCATCTTCGCTTGATTCAGGTTTTCTGGGAACCCGTCCAAAATGAAGCCCTGATTTTGACACTGATTTGACAGCAGTCTCCAGCGAGCTAACCTAACAAACAGCTCATCCGTCATGTTGGAAAGATCTTTATGCTCCATTTGGAGATGCATGGGAATTCCCATTTGTCCGTGGTCCAAGGACATTTCAGATTCCTCTTCGCCTACACTGCTGCTGCCACCAATTGTTGGTGAGGATTCTGGCTTGAGTAATGTTTCTGTCCCAGTTTGCTGCATGAAAAAGTCATCAACTTCTGCCAAAATGTCTCTCGCTTCTCTCCTCACATGTTCCTCCAACTCCATGTCCAGTCCCTGAATATCCTGCTCGGTGCTTTCACCCGCTGTTTCCTTCAACAAATCCAAGGTTGTCTTTATCAAGTCCTCTTTTGTGAAATGGTTCAGTCTATACAGATCTGAAATCTGTCTGGCAATCGTACTCTTTCCGGAAGCCACCGGTCCAATAATGCAAATTTTCAAAGGTTCCAAGTTTCTTGCTTGTTTGTATTCTGAACAAATCTTTTGAATTATAGTGTCCATCCCTTCTTCAGCTTTGAACTCCATATTAAAATTTTCCAGGGCAAAGGCACTTTGAATTTTTAAATCCAACAAATGCTGGTCCGCTTGAAATGTGGTGATTCCCTTATTCAAGTAAATATTTTCTTCGGGAAGACGCTT
Source organism: Zhuqinia jingwanae (assembly GCA_027744095.1). NCBI lineage: Eukaryota > Metazoa > Arthropoda > Collembola > Entomobryomorpha > Paronellidae > Zhuqinia > Zhuqinia jingwanae. The sequence continues at coordinate 2,660 of JAHZNC010001467.1, forward strand.
CACCCGACCAGAGCCAAGAACACGACTAATTGCTTTTGCAATTTGGTCTTGTTGGCAAATCACAGGGTCCACAGCAATCAAGTAGCGCTGCAGCTTGGGCGGTACGTCCATCACATTTTGGACCATTTTGGCAAGATCCTGAATGTACACGGTAGGCATGTAATTTTTTCCGGTCCCGTAAACAGGTAAATATTTAGCATTATGCCAGGCGCTCATAAACCAATGATGCATAGTATTCTCCTCAGTTCCATAAATGGCCCCGCAGCCAATCACATAGGCTTTCAATTTCCCCTTTGTCATTTTGCCGGAAGCGACCACATAACGTTCCAAAAGCTGAAGATCTCTATACAAAGGTTTGGTATGTCGCCGTCGGTAGTCATCCTCCGAAAACGGGTCATCATCACTCCTTGCCTTGGTATGCGACCAGGAATGCAGGGAACTTATGAGGATGAAGACTCTTGGCACATTAAATTTTTCCACACGGGATCTCAAAGCATCACAGATGGCACGAACCTCTTCAAATCTCTCAGTACTAGCGTCAGACAAGTCGTAAATGATCACATGACATTTAACTGCTTCCCTAAGATAAGCATCGTAGTCTTCCTGCTTCACTACAGCCCATAGCCAAGGAAGTACAGACGTTCTACGTTCGAACAGAGCCCCCAAAATCTTCCAGTAGCGGAGATTTGCACGGTAAGCTTCGTTATCCTCACCTTCCACCTCTTCGTCGTCAATGTCAGTCCCTTCCAGACTGCCACGCAGAGTGGAACCGATGACTTTGGAACTGAGGAACTGGCCAAGGTATTTCCCAACGTAGCTGTCCACTGGATTGATAAGGACTGCTTGAGAATCGTAAATGTCCTTATCTTGGTTGAGGACTACTACAGTTTTGCCCAATTCAAAAACTGGACGTTCAGAGTGGTCGGGACGGTAGTTGTTGTCGTCGTCTCCGCCGCTTCCATCGAATTCTGCTTCGGAATCCATTTTAAACAGAGCTTGCAATAAAATTTAGTTTAAAATAAAGTCTACTTTTATTTTTTGCATATTTTTTTTACACAAAGACGGATTCGATTTTATTCTATTTATACATATTTTTACAAAATATAATTGAATTGAAGTTTCCATAATGATGAGATGTGTTGTATGTGGTGTCGCACACAGGTTTCCCAACTTTGTGAGATTTGTCTTTATTTGAGTTATGAACATTGTCACCATTGAACATGTTAAACCGATTGTCACTTTTAAGTAATAAGTTTATGATGTTGTAATGTTATCTGTCTTGTTATCAGCCCCAACCGCCTCAACATTGGAATCCAAACTCGTTTGCAAATCCTTCGTTTCAACCCACGGCATCTCACACGGAACCCTCAAGTATTTCCCGTGGTTGTCAATTTGGTCAAGTAAATAAACATAGTCTTTGCAAGTCAACGCAGAGTTGTAAGTTGCCATTTTGAAAAATAGAGGGGACTGGGGAAGATTTTGGACTGTGATGAGCATAATGCCGCGTTGAATAAGTTCCGCAAGTAGAAAGCGGGTGTGCTGAAATCAGGTTGGAGAAATGGAATTTTCATAGTTGTGTGGTTTAGATAATTAGCGCCGAGCAGTAGGAGTTTTAACAGGAAATTTAAAAATCATTTACCAAATTAAGTCTCTCTTTAAACTCATTCGTTGTTCTATCCAACCGCTGCAAGTAGGAAGGGACGTAATAAAATGTGACTAGTGGACACTCGTACTCATCCATCAACGGAATAAAGTTTCCATTCTCCTTTTGTCTTTTGTTGAGCTCCTTCATAACAAACTGTTGTTTCTCGTATGCAGCATCAATATTTTCCTCCATTCCTCGATAACCCTTTCCCTTGATCATCATAAACAACTTGACAATATCTGGTCTCCTTGTGTGTTCCACATATTTGTCGTGGGTATCCAGCTCTGAATGAAAATAGTCGTCAACCTTTTTGTCCACTTCCATAAATGAACTAAAATCTTCCCCGCCATGTCCTAAACATAGTGCTTCAGTCAAAATACTCGAATGCGGGGTCAACAGATAAGACATGGTTTGCTCAGCACTCCCAATTTTATGAAAACTCCCACAAAAAGAATCGCACAACTTGATTCCCTTCAAGCGAGTTTGTCTCTGCCTCTCCGAAAAGATAAGACCACCCCCAAAAGCCCCATCCGAATGTAACCACATGTCATACTGTTTGCAAACATTGTAAATATCTTCAAGTGGGTCAAAGGCACCAGCTACATTAGTCCCGGAAGTGGCGCCTACCATTAAAGGCACCTTCCCTGAACTGATGCAACTCTCCACAGCCTTGCGCAGATGGTCTACCGACATTTGACCCAAATTGTTGGTTTTGATAATAACTACATTATCCAATCCGATTCCTGTGTAGATTGCCCCTTTTTTATAACAACTGTGACTATCCTGGGAAACAAAGATAACCAGTGGGGGTAGATGCATCACGCCCTTTTGTTTAGTTTCTGGGAATTTAGCGTGCCTTGCCAAACGTATGGCGTACATTGTGGCAAGGGAGCAACCCGAGGGAAATATGCAGTCTCCAGTCCCTTCAGGATAACCCGCAAGTTGTCTAAGTTTCAAAGAAATCTCACACTCCATTTCGTAATAAACCGGGGCATCTCGGTAAGCTGTCATTGTGGAAGGACTAATACTTGTTATGATGTCTCCAATAACCGAATAAGGATCCACGCCGGAGAGTAACTGAAACATGGAGTATGGGTGGAAACACATGGCACAGTAGTGAACCACTCTTCGTATCTCTACCAACAGCTGCATCTGATCAGTTCCCCCATTTCTCAATTCAAAATCGATAACTTTACGGAGGTGATCAGGCTTTCGAAATCTCAAAGGAGGATCTACTCGACGACCTTGCGAAAATATATTATGACGAATGATCAGGCAGCACACAAATTTAACAAATTCTCCATGCAATTCTTCAACGGGGGTGGACACGTATGTGGGATGTCGTTTTGGGGGGGCTGGGGGCAGATTGCGCTTATTATTAAAACCGGGCACAGCAACTTTAATAGCGTAACTGGCGGCTTGGCCCATGTTTTCTTGCTTTCTTTCACCTCTGCAACCAATTTATTTTCATGTCACTTCAAGAATAATTACAAATTGTATAGCAAATAAGCAATATAGTTTTTTTAAGTGTGACTTTCAATGGCCATATATCATGGACTTGATATTTCATTAGTATTTCAGTGAAAGTTGCCATGAAGAAAAAACCCACTTAATACTGGTTACTATAACTATTCATCGTTCTATCCCATCCAAATAGTTTTGTTCCGTTCTATTTCTTCTTATCATTCTTCTCTCTCTCTCTCTCTCCCTCTCCGAAGTTCAGTCTGAACCCATAAATTAGTTTTTCATTTTTATCTTTTTTTTACTTAGTTAAAAAACTGGATGTATCCCATAAAATTTATGACTGTTGTCGTTGTCTCATAAGTGGTCCCTCTGGTTTAACAAAAAATCCGACAACTCTCTTCCTGCTTTTTTTCTTCACAATTCCCATTCCCACTCGGCTATTGCGTTATTGCATAATGTTGTTATTATTATTATTGTACTGTACTTGTTAGAGTAGAGAATAAATAAGTATTCATTCATCAGTTTCTCCTGCTCTCAACAAAACATGACTGTTAACAAAAAATCTCACTTTTTATTCTGTCGTGACCATTGAGAAGGTAGCAAGAAAAGAATAGTAATAATATATAGGTATGCAACAACAAAAGTAGTATTAATAATGTTGTTCTTTTTACTTTGCATTACTCATTTCATTTCACTTTAAAACCAGACTTATATAACTTATAACAATCAGACAGGCAGACAGAGAGATAAAAAGAAAGATTGAAATAACTGTACTCTAGTTACTGCATATTATGTATATCATCTTCTTCTGATCATCTAACAATATTATAGGTACCTATATACACCAGTATACATACCCATGTTTCATTTTTTTTCAACAATTGAACTGACTGATTGTGATTGCATGATGCAATATATCTTTTCAGTAGTAGTAGTAGTAGTAAAATGATGATGATGATGGTAATAATTGCCATTCTTTCTATATTTTTTAGAATTAGTTTACGTCTCTTCAGAGATGTCATGTCATATCCCGTAACTTAATAGATTTTTAGCCAACAATCATGTAGCTTTTAGATGTTGTAGAGATACATTCCAGGTACACATGTACTTATATAATACGTATATGTATACCTGCCAAAATAATAACAATAAAGCTAATGCATAATATCCCGTCCCATATCATCATTTTTATTCTGCCAACTCTCCTGTCTTTTTTACTTTCATTTCAAGGTGTTTATTGTTCTTTAAATTCGTAGTAAAATTCGTTTGCATATTATTTCATTGTGCTTCGGAATCCATTGTTATCGGTCCTTCTTCTTGCATCATCCCACAAAACTCCACATCATATAAACTTTTTTATTAAATGAAAATTCTTATACCGGCAATTTTTTGCTAGTATAGTATGTTGTTGCTTGATAAGGACCAGTCATCATGAGAGAGTCGGAGAGAAACCGACAATGAACTGTAGAGAAGAGACCCATGTCAGCTAAAAAGTCAATTGTTTTTTTTTTCAAGAGAAAGAGAGAGATAGCCCATCACTACGGCATATCATCACCACCAACTGGTCACTCGATCAGATCAACTTTTTTTTAATACTTCGATGATGATAATCGTGTTTTTTCATGCTGCTGATATAAAAGCCATAATATAATGTAATTCGGTTTCAACTTAAAAAACTTGCTCTTTATTATTATATCGATATTATTGAATAATAATAAAAACATTGTTAGCTAAATAGCTACTTAAGCATTGTGGTCTATGTGTCTTGCAGATTTTTTATGCAAAGTTTTATGAGTATTCATCATGGTTCACGACATGAGATTGTGTGTGAGATACAAAAAGATACTTTATCTTACTACATCACCAACTGCTGTGAAAAACTGTTTGATTTTTTTTTTAAATCTTCATCATCATCAACATTACATAAACGTGTGTGTACTTTATGCAAAAAAAAACATTCTCTAATAAATGGTTTAAAAAGGTATATTGCTCAGAGGGGTCTTTACAAGGTCGGTACGTACTTATACTCTTAAACTTAAAATGTTATTTTATACTTTTCAGAATATCATCGTCATCAAAACTTAATATCATTTAATTCTTTCTATTAAACCTACCCATACACAACCAATTTGCAATAGTTACAAAGCAAAAAAAATACAACATAATGTAACCTTGCTCTCGTTTTACTTCTTAGTATACCTATATTCATAAACAGCGATTATTTATACTGTTGTGGTTTTAGCATGACGGGACCTTTAGATAAAATAGGGTCTAATTTTACAAATAGGACAAAGGGATCGAGGAACTTGCATCATTTTCTTGAATGAACCATACTTGCTTGTCTTGTGAAGATCACGTTGATGATGATGTTGTTTTTGCTGCTGATGATGATGATGATGATGATGACAGATAACTTTGAAGAAATAGGAGGAACTAGTCATGCATACTAATGATGTGTATGCTTTAAGATAATAATGTGTGTGTTAGTGTATTTAGTAGGGGAAGGGAAATATAAAAAACAAACTTAACATGTTTTTCGTGGCTGTTAAGAAAATAAAACAAGCATGCATCATGCATGTAATAATATAATGCAAGTATATGTACATATTATATGCATAATAAATAATAATGGTGATGTGATCATGATGATGATATTGATGATGATGGTACCAGGATTAGAAGAATATTTACAACAACTCAACGACAAGGTACCAGCTACCGGATCGTCAAAAAAATAGATGTCTGCTTTGAAAGATAAGAACGGAATGACTGACGAAAATACAGTTGGCTGGCTCTCTCTGGGACATGTAGAGGAATTCATCATCATCATCACTTTAAATTGTTTTGTTTTTCAATGAGAGAAAAAAATGTGTGTAGATTTGTGATGTCATCATGTCTTTGTTTTCAAATTATCTTAAAATAGTTAAAAGAATTCTTTTAAAAAAAGATTATTTTTTTCAATGTAACTACCCCCAAAAGGAAAAAAGTATTTATTATTCAGATTTCATATTCAATAGAGGGAGATCTATTGAAGAATTGAGATGAAGTGGAAGTGAAATGCTAAAAGTCAAATCATTTAATAAATGCCCAAGTTTGTATGCTGCTATTTTTTTTTAAATATTGAAGCTCAAGTAATTATTTCGTTAGTAAGTTTCGAAGACGAAGAAGAAGGCTTTTAAATTGAAGCTAAAGACTTTTTGCCATAATATTTAAGTTTAACGAGGAAGCTATTATTTTACTAACAACAAACATAAAACAACAAAGAAAATCCCACAAATCTTTTATATCCGTCAATCGAATCCTTTAATATTGTTGCCTTTTAAAGAAAAAAAAGATATATTTTTAATTTATTGTTTTTTTAAGTAGGTAATAAAAGTAAACGTTTTGTTGCTTTTTGTAATGTAATCCTAGTTTTCTTCTCACCTCTTATTATAATATTTCCTTCAGCTTCTGTTAGTGGCTGGTCAAGGTTAAATAATCAAACAAAAATTTTAAAAACACATTCATTTTGCATAAATTTATGGTGAAGTACGAGAAGTAGGTTCTTTTATGGGAATTTTGAATTCAAAATAAAACATGTCTGCTCACTTATGTAGCTAGTTCCGTTCCATGCAATAAAACTTTTAAATGACATGGGGCTGTTGATAAATTAAAGGTGAAATAATTTGTGTGAGGAGTAATTTTTATCCACGATAGTAGTAAAACCGCAAATCTGTAAAGTTTTCAAATCCAACATATTTTGTATTGTATTTTGTATATGAACAGCCCCATACAAGGCAATCCATACAAGGTTATATAGGATTACCTGATTTGATAAAACAATGACAAAGAAATAAAAAGGATTGAAATAATAATGTAATTATTATAATAATAATAATAAAACGCTAGCGAAATTGGAGGAATCAATTTTCAAGCAGAGAATGAGTTTGAACTTGTAGTTGTGTGTATGTGTATGTTTGGTTGCAGTATTTGCTTAAAAAACAACGGGAGTATGATCATTTCACGAAGAAGATAAGTTGATGATGATGATGATGGGTTTATATGTAATAGTAAGCCGGCTTTTTTACCCTATATCACCTACACAAATAATTTTACTCGCAAAAGTTGTGCGTAAAAGTAAAAATGACTGCTTCTGTGCTTTTTTTTTTGATGACTGTGTGCTTTTTTTTTGATGACTGCCAAAAAAACAGCATCCATCATCAAATCATCATCATCCTAATCCTGACTCGATATAAAATGTATTTGGTACTGGCAATTTTTCCACCAGAGATTTTCTTTCTACCCGAGAGAACTTAACCCTTTCATCTCATCTTTCTTTCTTTTATTTTATGCTTCTCTCCTTAACTTGATCAATATACATAATACATACATACATACATGTATGTAATATGATTGCTGTTGATCAGTACGATCATACTATCATCATCGAGAAACAGCATAACATAATACTGAACATATACCTACATTTTATGCAATTGTTACAATAATAATGACTAGGCAGGTATACCAAAAGATGAGGATGAGGAGGATGATGATGATGATGATGATGATTTGATAATAATGGACGGAAAAACTAGCGTTATTCAGTCAGTAAGATGAAAAACAAGTTTACTTGTTGTGGCTCTATTATTTTTGCTTAAGTATTTGATCTCGTTTAAAAGAATGGTTGGTGGTGGTAATGGTGAAGTGATGATGGTGGTATTACCATTTTACAAACAACTATATACATATACCTATGCATATGTATATGTTGTATGTACAATTTTTTTATATGCATGAATACGTTTTTGCTGACACATGTGTGTAACTTTGCATGTATTGTAATAATAATGGCATTGTTTTGCAAAAACACAAAAATATAATATTGGCAAAACAAAGGACAAAAAAAGTCTGTTGATGTTGTTTATCCTCGCTGAAGAGTTGAAAAGGAGAAGATGACGAAGATGAGGTTGCAAAATAATTTTTTGAATGGCATCTTCTGGTCCGTAAAGGTCCTTCTTCTTCTGTGATGCATATACTGCTGCTGCGCTGGTGTGCAAAAATGTTCCGACCGTATAAACAAACCCTGGTTTCCTGCTTCCTTCTCCTCAAGCTAATAGCTCCTGTTACGTAATGCAATGCATGTAGACTTTTTTTTGCCCTCTTTTAATTTAAAATGTATAACTATGGTCGTCCTAAGTCTTTATAGCAGCAGCAAGCAAGCTTGTTTAGTTGCCCGTATGCATGTGTTGGCTCATTACAAGTTGCGTTAACAAGCAAGTAGTAAGAATGCTGCGTAACCTAGGTTGAATTATTACATATATAAATACGTGCCTTTTTGTAACTGTAAACCAGTCTGGCATGGCATCCGATCGAATGAAAAGGGGAAAAAAATCCTCTTGGCATTTTCTTGGTCGTTTCTTTTCGTTTTTTTTGTCTCTCCCAATCATCCTATTGACCAAAGCTGAAAATAAGAAACAGTTTTGCAAATGCGCCTCTACGTAGACCAATTCATTTCCCATTTTTTGTATCTTCTTTCTTTACGTAAAATAAAATCGATAATGTAAATATACTCAATTTGTGTTTTTATTCAATTTTAATCCTCATCTTCAATAATTTATAACAATCAAAGTCCGCAAGAGTGACGACGAGGATGATAATGCAAAATATTTTTGTATACATTTTGCAGCGCAGCGGAGTGAATGAAATGCATCACATCACGTCACGTCACACATCACACGTTGTAGTTAAATCAAAGCAAATCCTTCATCCTTTTTCCCTTTATTAGTATTAAGCAATAAGTTGAAGGATGGAACCAACAAAACGTGATGTAACAATACGTAGCAGAAATTTTTTTTTCATGAGGCGAAGTACTAAACGATACTTGAGGACATTGTTTCGATAATTAAACTGCTTTACGGTTTCAACGGCAGAGACCATCTCCTTTTCAGACAGATAATACAACAAAGGAATTTGTAACTACCAATAAAACCACAGCATATCATACATGCGTTGGTAAGCTTCTTTATTCGAAAGATGATCATGGATGTAATAATAGGCAAAACGGATGCAAAGTCATAGTTTTTATTAAATAACCAAAAGGATACATAAAAAATTCTTTAATTTTGTGGAGAATAAACAAGATTTGAGTTGAGTCAACCAGCCATTAAAATTTATGATTGTTGGATTAATCATTTTAGATTTTACTACACTGTAAACATGAGTTATTGTTCATTCAAAATAGCCTTTTATTTATGGTACTTATTTTTATAGACAAGTTAGTAGTATAAAAGTTAGGTAAGATCATCCTTTTCATTTTGATATCAGCTCCAGTAATAGAATAAACTTGATGAATAAATTTTTTATAGATTATATTATAAACGGTTTGGATATTGGATTAGTCGGTTTTTGCGCATCGAGATTGTACGAATTTGCTTCCAACTGCCTAGACTTTCCAAACATTCCTTGGAACTTTTTAGCCCTTGGGGGTGACAGGATCATGGAATAATCTTTTTGTCCTGGTCTACAGAAAAAGTGTCCGTTGATTTTTGTGCATTCCCCGCGGAGGCATTGCGGAGGTTTAGCCACATTGTATTTTAGATCCTTTAGCCGTTGGAGTGCATCCTCCCCACATATATCATCTGAAAAATAAATAACCAAGTTTGAAGTTTTATTTTGTGCACTTAATCGTTGTGTAGAAATTCTGTTTGATTTTTAAAATTTTGTTTTAAAAAAAATAACCGTATGGTATTCCGCAAGCTGATTTGCCACCATTTCCTGGCCACAAGCCATGCATGCAACGGCATTCGCCCTGATTAGATCCAAAATTTTCCTTCCCCGACCTCCCGGCAACGCAAACCAAGTTGAAATCTTTGTCGCAGTTATCATCAGACATGTCACACTTTTCAGAATGTCGTGATGGCATAGATGGAGGGTCTGGCCCTGGTGGTGTGCTTGTACAACGTGGGTCGTTAGGACTTTTGATGCAATCAACAGCACAGTTTGCATGATAAGGATTCTTCATGCATTCCGGACAGCGTCGATTCCAAGGGATGTTAGTACAATCTGGAGTACAGCGTGGATCATTTTTATCGACAGTGCAATCTGGCTGACAGAAGACTTGGGTAGGATCATATCCACATGTTGGTTTACAAAGAGCATTTGGTGTTGACGGAGTACTACAATTGATGCCGGCACAAAGGGGCTGACTTGGATCCCCTCCCAAAGTTGGGTCACAGTGAGCCGCAGGTGGAGCAATGATGATTAATGATGGTCCGATGTGCTTTGGGTTAGGATTGTGGTTCGGAGTTGGATAAGGATTTGCAAGATTCGGGAGAAGACATAGGCAGATGCAGATGAGTAGCAGGTTCCATTTTTTTCGCGATGATGCTGGACAAAGCTGTATCATCCTCCTAGAAGGGATTTTAACGGGCTTTTTCGCTTAATGTATCTTCTGAAAGAACAAAGTATGATACGAATTCACATGTACGAAGCACACATATTTTTAACACATGGAGGAGAAAATTGATAAAAACACATCAAAAAACCTACAACACGATTGTTTCAAGCCATTTTGGAGGACACGCAGCGGAGGAGGAGTTAATAATTAATAAACAAATATACGGTATCCATAGGACTCAACAAGGATTTCATCCTTTTTTCCAGGCTACAATCGGATTCTTCCTGCTCCTCCCTTCCATCCTCCACCTCTTTGCTTCTGTCATAATATAAATCAGGATTGAATGTAGTGTTTTAGTGTATTATTGTTAACTTTATCATCATCTAGTAGCCATCTTTGTGTACTTTACAAAAAATGTAAAATGAATGTATTTTTGGTTAAGGTATTCCACTCGGTTGGCATTTTAATTAAAATATGATAGGGATACATCAATGATTGTGATTCGTTTAGTTTATTATTGGCATTTGCACTATATGCAGTATTTGCACATACACAACTACACAGGAGAAAGGCTTTTTTATCAAAAAAAGATAAGCATACCTATACATGTTATAGCAAGTTTGACATTGTAACCCCTTTTCCCTTTCCAATTTCTAATTCAAAATGCCAAAAGATCTGCGTGACATTTGTTTTACCTCTTTCGTAAATGTACATTATTTAAATGAATTATATTTACCCTCTTGTTTTTTTAAATATCACGTTATGCATGTANCCAATTTCTAATTCAAAATGCCAAAAGATCTGCGTGACATTTGTTTTACCTCTTTCGTAAATGTACATTATTTAAATGAATTATGTTTACCCTCTTGTTTTTTTAAATATCACGTTATGCATGTATTTTATTAACATAAATATTATTGTTCGTTACGCCGTACTTCACAAAATATAATTGGATGTAAAAATAAACTATTTTTTTACTAAATACATCTCTGCTATCAAATGTTACGGGGTTTTGTGTATATAAATAAAAGTCTTTTTATTCTACTGCCGCAATTTCAAGTTTCAACTCAAACTGACAGATTGCGGTTTAACGAGATAATATGTATGTAAACTTTGAAGAAAGGTAATATAATATTAAGCTGATTTTCTGTAAAAAAAAATTATGTACTTTGTATGCATCATGATTATTATGATAATGGTGAACATGCACGCAAAAAAATATATACCGCAAAACTCATCATGATATATCAACATGATCACAAAGTTTGCAATTTAATTTTTTTATTTCATAAAAATATGCCATAATATTACATTTCCAAATTGAACTGTTTATTGTTGGCTAATTGGGCTCACAGTTCAGCGTAACAATAAGGTATCATGAATGATAATATCAGATGACAGCGCAATATACCTGTACCTGTGCATGGTTAAGAAGTCAAGTTGTATTTTCACATTAATAAATCAGCTCAGTAAACCTTAACAATGGCAATTGTTGTCTCAGTTCATTTGGTACACTAGGGATTCAAATTCCTTGGTAAATATAGCTATTCATCTTATATATGCCTGCTTAATTATGTTATAAAGTTACAAAATAATTATTTAAATAGAGAAAAAAAATTAAGCACATGCATTTTTCCAGCTTTAAACCTTTAGGTCATTATGTTTTTGCGTGACATGGCGTGGTTTTGAATTACTTCTAATTTTCAAGCTTTTTACTTAATTTTTGCTTGTGTGCAAAACAGGTCCCATTTTCCTCCCTGTGTATAGTTTCATGTTTCATTATGCAAATTATTTTTGTGCCATATATATTTCCCAAAAGTTCATAATCAAATCATTACTCAATATCACTCTTGGCTTTCTTTGCTCGTTCATTGTACATTGCTTTTTCATATGTCACGGGATTCATGATAAAAATAAATGATTTTTAGGCATGTAAAAAGTTACGCATGATGATTATGTGGAAGCATACAACAACTTATTTAGCTTTTTCTGACTTGACTATTAGTTGACGACGTTGACGTAGCCATTTGTTGATGGAAATAAGTTCATTTTCTTCTAAACTTTTTTTTGGAATTACTGTATGTTGCATTGCATATCACATTATTATGTGCACGCAACAAAAAAACGCAAAACGATACGTCACATATTTTCATACAAACAGTAATCAAATAATCAACCCTTTCATGTTCACATTTCATTCACATCATTCATCCCATCTCACACATCAGCTTTACCACCACCACCACCATTCATGCCGAGTGTATAAAGCAAAATTATACTCACAATAACTCATAACTGCAATCATCACTCACAATTTATTTTTGCTACTGTGCCACCCTTACAAACTTACCGATTTAAGGTAATTCATCAACATCATCATCGTCATCATCATCCTGAGCTTTTCATTCATCCACCTTTACCATAATTCAACGGTATTATTAATCAAAGCATAACAAATAGAAAGACAGCGTTGTTGTTGTTATTATTATTGTTTTGTTTAGCGGTACTAATGATGCTGATTAAAGTGACTACACAATTTAGTAGACTACACTTTTTTTTTAAAGTAGTAAATAATATTTTTATCAATCAGTCTTAATGTTATATTTTTAAAATACCCTCATCTATTTTTAATCGCGTCACTAGTCATTAATATTATGTTGGGTGTGTGTGTGTGTGTGTGAAATAGTGCACTTGAATGCACTTCTTCCCTTCAAAACTCAAATTCAAGTTGACTCGAGTCTAGTTGAAGGAAATGTGGTATCACGCCAGCAGCAGCAGCATGATGCATGCCATCATCCGCTCGCCTGCAGGCACACTCTACCTGAGTCAACCTGCCCCCTTTGTCATCCCCCCAGAGCAATAGAACAATAATGGTCAATAATAATAACTGCATTTACTCACAATCACATTATTATCATCATCATAAAACTAATATTGTAGCAAAACAGAAGCTACTGCAAACATAATATTGTACTCAGATACCTACATTCTTTACCTTTTACTCTTCTTGAGAAAAAAAATCATCTTATTTAGTACCACGACAAAATGTAAAAATACACACATGCATGCATAGGTACGTAGGTAGGTGCATATACTTATCAATCGTTTGTTTGTCCGCTCTGCGCCGAGTATTTTTATTTGAATTGTTGTTGTATTAACAACAATTATTGTTAGTATGAATTTTACAATATGTAAAACTAGCAAATAAAGTATTAAAAATGGACGATGATGATGTGGTGACGGCGATGTTGTTGGTATTAAAGCTCTAAAGTCATACCCATACCATCATTATTTGGCGTCATCCCCACCATCGTGAGAACTAGCGCGCTTTGTGGTCGGTATGGAGACTTGGTGGACGAAAGTACATAATGATTGCAGTCATGATGATGACTGAGAGAATTTTTTTTATAACTTACATATATATTATCAAATGCAATGCACTGTTAAATATATGGGGTAACTTGTGTAGCACGTGTAAAATAATAAAAGGTTTATTTTAGAAAGGAAGATCCTATCTGGGGCCTGTGTGGCTTGATTCTTGATTTGATATTATTTTGATGTTACACATTTTTATGATATCACCATTTGGCTTGAAGAGCAGAATTATTCTTATTATTAGAAAATGAATTGTAATTCTTGTTATTATTTTACTTTTTTTATCGCCCAACACATACTAATGATATTGTATGTCATGTGTCAGTTTGTTTTTAAAAAAAACATCGTCACTGACGCATTCCACAATGTAATCTTATGATAATGATGGGTGATTAGGTATATATGCATGTTATAATATGTTCAATAACTTAATAATATATAGCGATCTCAGTTCGCAAAAAAAAGTGACGACCATTTTGATATTCCAAAATGTTTTTGTATGCAGCGCAAGAATAAAATGTCACACATCATCACAAGTTGTAGTTACATCAAAGCAAATCCTTCATCTTTTTTCTTCCTTTATTAGTATGCATTTGCACTAAGTTGAAGGGATGGAACCAACAAAACGTGATGTAACAATAGCAGAAAAAAATATTTTCATGAGGCGTAGCAATAAACGATACTTGAGGACATTGTTTCGATAATTAAACTGTTTTACGATGTTGGCGTTTCGGTTTCAACTGCAGACACCATCATCATCATCATCGCCAGGACAAGGTACAAACAAGTAACAAAAATTTCTTTTTTTCTTGCATCTCCCTTTTAGACAAATAATACGACAACGAAATTTGTAAATGCCAATAAAACCACAGCATACCATGCATACGTTATTTAGCTTCCCAAGATGATCATTGATGTGATAATAAGCAAAACGGATGCAAAGTCATAGTTTTTATTGAATATCTAAAGGAATAAATATTTATACAAAATCTTTAAAGGACAACCAGCCATGTCTTGTGTGTTTGATGTTATATATAGTTTTTAGTGTTAGGTCTCGCCATCCACTGCATGACAATTAAAATTAAGATGTTTTGTGATTGTTTTGTTTTTTTAATCATCATTATTGTTCATTTAATAGCTTTATTTGTTGGTAACATGGTATTTGTTTTATAGATAGTTACATAATAAGTTGTATTATAAAAGTTATGTAAGATCATCCTTTTCAATATCAGCCAGTAGGATGAAAAATTAATATTTGTATTATCTCACGAAGCGTTTTGTAAGTAGCCGGACGAACCCGAAGAGCTTGGGAAGGATAGTTTATGCGAATGCTCTGTCTGTCCGTCCGTCAATATGTCAGGCAATTTTTAATAAAACTAAAAGGAAGGTTGGAATTCTATTTTCTGTACTCGAATCTACGTCATTAGGGCATTTGAAATTTTTATACGGGGACCACCTACATACACTCTTCCATTCCCATGGGGAAACGTCCCCACTGCGAAAAATGCGAATTTAGAGCCGAAAATTTGTACCAGTAGATTACGAATATGACATTACATGGGATTTAAACGAGGTGGATTCCCAAATAGGCTCGAAATAGACCCTACGGTGGGTTTGAAAATTAATTCAAAGTTGGATTCGGAAATATGTAGATCCTGAGGGATGATTCAAAAGTGTATTCGGGGGCGGGAAATCCGTTCGGCTACATACTTGCACCGTTGTAGTTGTATTAGTTGATATGCTTCTCCCGTTGGCCTCTTTCATTCTACTATATAGATTATCCAAACATTCCTTTGTATTTTTTTGCCCTTGATGGTGACACAAACATCCCATACTCTGTTTCTCCTGGTCTACAGAAAAAATACCCGTTGATTTTGGTGCATTCCCCGTCAAGACATTGTGGAAGTTTATACACATTGTATTTTAGATCATTTAACCGTCGGAGTGCATCCTCCCCACATATATCATCTGAAAAATAAATAACCAAGTTATAAGTTCTATTTTGTGAATTTTCTGTTTTACTTTTTTAATGTAATTTAAAAAAACCGTATGGTATTCCGCAAGCTGATTTGCCACCCTTTCCTGGCCACAAGCCATGCATGCAACGGCACTCGCCCTGATTAGATACAAAATTCCCCGACCTCCCGGCAACGCAAACCAAGTTGAAATCCTTGTCGCAGTTATCATTAGACATGTCACATTTTTCAGAATGTCGTGATGGCATAGATGGAGTAGTAGTAGTAGGTGGAGTTGGCCCGAGTGTTGGCGAAGGGGTAGTTGTACAACGTGGATCAGTGGGGACATTGAGGCAGTCAAAAGCACAGTTTGCATCATAAGGATTCATCATACATGCCGGACACCGTCGATCCCAAGGTATTGTAGTACAATCTGGCGGACAGAAGGCTTGGGTAGAATCATATGCACAAGTTGGTAGACAACGACCATTCGGTGGATTGATTATAATAGTACAATCGACGCCGCTACAAAGGGGGTCATTTGGATTTCCGCCGGTATTGATGTCACAGTGCGCTGCAGGTGCTGGAGCAAGTGTTGTCGATGGACTAAGTGTTGTAGGTGGACTAGGTGTTGTGGCTGGACTAAGTGTTGTCGGTGGGCTAGGTGTTGTGGCTGGACTAAGTGTTGTGGCTGGACTAAGTGT
>JAHZNC010001468.1:0-12029 GCA_027744095.1 Zhuqinia jingwanae
ACACACACCACTGGTCCTGCAGTATTTCTGTTCACAATGGCACATTGTCATTTTATGACAAAAAGTCATGTAATCTCAGTAATCTAGTAATGAGCAACATGTGTGATGTGAAGTATATAAAAAACAAGAAAAAAGTATATTATCGATACATCTTTGTCTACACATTTAAAAAAAACAAAAACAAAGTATATTACATGAAAAACATGATGAAGGAATGAAGAAAAAAACGAACAAGTAAGAGTGCAGAGCAGACTTTGGACGCATAATTACAGATGATGATTTCATCAGCGGACCAGAGCGCGTGGTAGATACTCATGCTTACGCTTACACACCACCACCACCACACGATACAGTAAAATGGCACACTAAACGCAATCATGTAGTTTTGAAGTATATTTATACTACTATACTTCATACAAAATATCTAGCGGCAAAAAAACAATTCCTGCTTTGGAGAGTTATCAAAGTCGCTCGACCTCTATTCAACATTTATTTGTAGTCCTACTTCTTCTTTTTTAAGTTCTAAAAAAAGTTGCAAAAAAGAAGCATGGTGGTTTATTATTTTGCTTGACATAATAATATATGTAGCTGGAGAATACCTACTGGATTTTGAATGCGATGTACGCTCTCGACGCTCGACTATCAATTATTATTATTGAACCTGCCGACATTGAAATTTAATTTTAGGGAAAATTCATATGGCAAGGAAATAATTGGCTGAGAGTTCTAAAAACCATTTCATGGTGATGATGATGATGATGAATATATATGATTATTATATATATGCAAGTACAAAGTATAAGTATTTCATTTTGACATGAAACACGAGCTGACCACCTGCATAGTGTGAGTTTGAACAAGTCCACTCAGTATATACCATCATCATCTTCACATCATTTTACACAAGTGAGTGGTCATCCCTATCACTAGTATAGTCACGTCATAGGTGTTAATCGTTTTAAAAAAAAAATGTAATAAAACCACTATAAAAAATACTTGCATAGGTAAGTCAGTGGACCGAACCCAAACAAAAATCTATTGTTTTGTTTCGTGTAATCTTCCAAAAACTTTACTCAAAGTCATATAAAAATGAAGAGCATCTTTAATTTCTTTGTTCCTTCATCAGCACATTCAATTGTTGAATTTGTACACTGTCAAGATGCATAATACCAATAAGTAACTTGTCAAGTTATACATCTGTACATCTACACTTCAGGCGTTAACCAACCTTGCTGAACACTACCGGTTGGTGTTGGTGTACTCAAACCTGATGACCTTCGCAAAAAATGTTCTATTACTATTATACCCTTTTATATAATTATT
The DNA here is from genome assembly GCA_027744095.1 of Zhuqinia jingwanae. Taxonomy (NCBI): domain Eukaryota; kingdom Metazoa; phylum Arthropoda; class Collembola; order Entomobryomorpha; family Paronellidae; genus Zhuqinia; species Zhuqinia jingwanae. The sequence goes on from JAHZNC010001468.1 coordinate 1,324, forward strand.
CAATCTATTGCGAAATTATACCTACCCAATAAACATAACATACTACAACGTAGCATCATCCTCTTATAATGAATTGTTATGTAACAGATGATGATTTAACACGGGATTTAAGTGGAAAATTTTTTTTTAATGGAAGAAGATTTGTTACTAACAGATTTTATGCAGGGTTACGGATTGTATGATCATTGTCTAATTTCCATATTTCCATTAAGTCAATTACTATTCTACAACCGAGTTAAAAAAAATCTTCTACATTTCAGTAAATGCAAAAATTGGACACTGAGCACGTGCCGTGACATGTCCAATAAATTAGAGAATTTGAAGGATTAACACAAGCAGTTCTAGTAGTAATACGGCGACAGATACCAGCGGAATTATGCTGTTTAATCAAATTATACCTGTGATCTTGTGATCACCTGAAATGACATTCGCTGAGGACACCAAACCAAACCAACTACTATGACCGTGAGAATACATAATAATAATAATAATAATAGATGCATATAATACACATCTTTGTAGTGCTCATTATGGTGACTATTATGACTTTGTTGTTGTTGTTTACTTTATATTTCAGCAAGTTCGCGTTTGGTTGTTTTGAAGGCAAAGACACTACCACGAAAAGCATCACTGTATCTGCCTGCACGTATGCCGTGTCGACCTTTCTTGTGTATGCGTGGATTTGGAATGATCAAAAGAAAACTGAACTGCTTTGTTTTTCCTTCTTTTTTTCGTTCATTCGTGCGCACCCTTTACCAAGGCGCATCTGTTAAAAAATAAAGGGCTTTGAACAGATTAAGTAATATATATATTTTTTTTTCTAAAGCAATACTCTTGTTATCTTCCTTGTTTTTCACAAGAGAGCTACGATAACCCTGGCCTAAATTTGACGAGGATGTTGTAAAACCATAAGACTGAGGATGCACTTGTGTTTTTGGATGATGATGATATTAGGCTGCTGATGGAAAAGGAAGACCACCTCGTCCATTACCAACTTACCAAGTATCTTTCCATATTATAAATATACACTTTTGACTCAAAGTACTTTTTTGGAGGTTTATTTCTTGGAGCCACTTATAGGATCCCCTTTGGTGACTATTTGGAAGTACGAATGCAAGTTTTCCTTGGTTTTCCGCTTGCTTTGGCAAAACCAAGCAAACGGTCAACAGTTTAGCATATAACTTTAATTAAGATAGATAATCCTAATATAAACATAACACTAGTACAGATTACTATTTTTTATGATGATTGCGATGATCACATGATGACTTAATAATTTATGCTCCTTGGATTTATTGCCGTTGATATTGTTGTTGTCATATTTTTTGGCATGATACGCAATGAATTTTTTACCCGTGCGTTTTCCATCATTATCATTTTATCGTGCTCATCAATAACAATGTCGATGGTTTGTGAAATTATGTATTTTCTCAACTTTGAAAGTGCGTTGTAATAAAAAATCATCTTATATGAATACTAATATAAATTAATTGTAAACCAAACTTGTGTGACCTACGCAAATGCCTACAATACACCTTGCAGTGTACAAGTACGTGTTGATGATGACGATATGGATGGAGAACTGACGTTATTGATTATTCTAAAGTGATTATGGGAGCAATTAGGTGATGATGGTCACAAAAAATTAAATATGATGACAATAAAAATCATATTAAAAATTGAAATTTTATTTAAAGGTAAAATATAATAAATTTTGGTAAAGGAAATAATAAATTCATGACTCTTTGGAAATTGTTTAGAAATTATGTATTTTCTCAACTTTGAAAGTGCGTTGTAATAAAAAATCATCTTATATGAATACTAATATAAATTAATTGTAAAATAAACTTGTGTGACCTTCGCAAATACCTACAATACACCTTGCAGTGTACAAGTGCGTGTTGATGATGATGACGACATGGATGGAGAACTGACGTTATTGATTATTCTAAAGTGATTATGGGAGCAATTAGGTGATGATAGTCACAAAAAAATAAATATGATGTCAATAAAAATCATATTAAAAATTGAAATTTTATTTAAAGGTAAAATATAATAAATTTTGGTAAAGGAAATAATAAATTCATGACTCTTTGGAAATTGTTTGCAAGATATAACATGCACAACTGTCCATCTATTTGGGGAAAAAATAGATTTCCCAAGCAATTTTTATGGGCAATTGGAACATCAATTCATCAATAATTCATTCATCGATGGGCAGTTCATTTTAATTATGGGAATAAAATATCTAGAGAGACATGTGAAATAGAGAAGGGATGTGATGATTTGTTGTTCCAATTTGCACGGTAGCGGTAGTAAATGTTACATAACAAAAATACACATATATAACTTGTTTGCTTACTACACGCATTCATATTTTATGCTTGTTTGTTTGTGCTGTCTGTATTTCATAACGATGGGATCGTGATAAGTATGAACAATGATTGATAAGTGGTTGTTGTTGTGAACATCGATCGGACGAATAACACATTCCACACTCCAATTTGTTGCTAGTAAAAAATAGATAACACAAAAAAGACTGCATATTATAATAAATGTACATGTATCTAAATTAATAGCTTTGTTTATTGGATGGATAAATGCCGGAGAAATGGATCAGAATTTGCGATGATCCATTTCTCAAGACCNGATTTGCGATGATCCATTTCTCAAGACCTGAATATCTTAAGGTCGTTTTTGGAAGTTCACATATTATCGTTTGTTGGAAGTTATGTAGGTATAATTTGAATGATTTTTTCAGGAAACAAGTCTAATAAAAAATACCACATTGACAAAATTTAAAATAAAACAAAGCAGTTGGGTGTAAATACATATAAGTGACTGTGAGACAATTTATTGATGAGTTCGCATTGTGGTCAGTTCAATTTGTACAATAAAGCACCTTGATTCCTAAAAGTAAGATTCTGTGCCTTCCGTGATAAATCTCCATTATTTGTACGTTTTATTACAATGAGCTCTAATCTTCCACTCGAATTTTGTTGCCAATAGTAATAAATAATAATAATAATACAAAAAAAACATAGTATAATGTTACCTAATTATTATTAATAGCAAAATAATAGTAATTCATTGTCAGCGAAAATGTAATTAGTACTTGGTTGTAAATTGTTTGGCAATGACATGTTTCACATTTCAGTAAATATACCAAATAATGTGTAAAAAAATATAAAAAAAAGAAAAAGAAATACATGCCGTAACGAATCGCAAAAGACTGGAATTAGACACAAAGAAGTGCGAGAGTTTGGATTATTGAAGTAAAAATTATGCATAAATTTGTGCATTTTCTGTAAATCTTCTTCTTTTGAATGACATGTTATAAACATATACCTACTCAGATGGTTTAAATATTTCATGAAGTTTCACGAGCAAAACGAATAATTTGACTGCAAATAAAAATACGACTGGTGTATATAGCAAGTAGCGAATAGTATTATCGCTTGTTATTAATAGCAATAGCATTTCTTACAAATTAGTCAACACTGAAACATGATCCCATTGTGGATAATCTGTTCATCTGTATATGATCCAACCATCGAAATATTTATTTACCCTTTTAAAACATTGTCAAGCTGAATTATAAATATTTTATATTTCTTTTTTTGGCACTTGTTACTTTTTGAACAAGTGTGTCATATGAAAAACTGGTAATTTTATATGATATTTCACCATGTTCTTGTTTTGGATATATTTAACTCACATTTTACACAATGTATGTACCTACATAGACATATATGCGGGATATTTTTATGTGGATTAACTGCTATCCATCTGATTTGTCTATAGCAGCTGAAGAAATCACGGCGGCAGTATGAAATTTATCATTAAACTACGGTATACAAGGTTCACACTTGGCCACAATTTATTCTCCCATTTTCTGCATCGATGAGGGCTCATAACGTATTTTTAAACGGAATAAAACCACACATTTTTGTGTGTGTAGTTATCAATTATGAAGTCAACGAAATATTATGGTGAAGAGGATGATTTTGGGGGAAAAGATACATGACGTGTGACGAGATGGGGTATTAAAAAAGAGGAGAGATTATGAAGTCAACGAAATATTATGGTGAAGAGGATGATTTTGGGGGAAAAGATACATGACGTGTGACGAGATGGGGTATTAAAAAAGCGGAGAGATTTATAATATTTTTCCTTAATTTAAACACACTCTAAAACATTTGAGGATTTTTTTAAAAACATACTAAAAACCTTTTATTTTTCATACTCAATATTTTAGGGGATTTTACAGTGATTGTTGCTATAAAACAAGCGTCGAGAGTAGTAATACATCAGCATGACATTTGTTATTACTTTTACACTTTTTTTATATGTTATTTCTCAATTTAACTCTCTGTTGACTACTACTGCCACTACAAAAATTTATATATATTATCATTGCAATGCTATTATGTGTCATTAAAGAAGCTCTATAGTGAGATATATTGTTTAAATGGAATCTCCTCTCCCTTTTGCTGTCATTTTTACTTCAAATCAAATATGGTTATATATGCTGCGTGCAAGTATGTATGTGTATTATACGCCACTATATATAAAATGGCATTTTTTTAAATGAATTCTTGTACACATTTGATATGTATTTTTTTACAAGTACATTCTTTGGCGTTGTGATTATGATTATCTGACATGTTACTGTAACTCATTTGCAATTTGCAATTACACTTTGCGCAGGGCATAACGAATGTGATGATAAATTGCATGTGTGTGCAGTGCACGTCCCTTATTACATGCGGCTTTGGCTGTAGTCGTTTTTATTATTTTATAGGTAGGTATATGCTACTACTACAAACCTGCGAAAAGAATCGAACGCTTCTTACACCTCTCTGCAATTCTCAAACAAAGCAAATTGAACCCATCGCATATCATCATCATCAACAATAAGCACAAGCAAGAATATAATACCTTTTTATAAAATAATAAAATACAGAAATTATTGCCACTTATAGGTAGCTTTTTTTACTAACCCTACATGCTATATACTACAAGAGTGTAACAAATAATATATTTTTTACAATTACAAAATATTTAATCAACATCGTCGTCGTGACTAAAAGAATTGTTTAACCAGACTGCTAACAAAAAATAGACGAGAACTGAAGCAACAACAACAAGTCGTGTGATTGTGATTGGACAATGATTTGCACGAACTTTATACATTCATCTTATGACGAAAATCATTTTGAAAAAGGAAACTAATCTTGGATATGGAAACAGAGTTGTTACAGAAGTTTCGTACAATTCCTATCTATTTTAAGATGTTAGTTTGATATCAGATATCATGTTCATGCATCACCTAAGAAGCGAGGCAACACCATTTTTTTTGCACAATTTATGCATAAACTTGTGCTCCTGCTAAGATATGCTAAATAAATGGATAATGTGCATCTAGTCTAGTCAATCGTCAGTATATTACATGAGTAGATAGCAGATAGCATAAAAGGGCCACTACTGACAATTCAGGGGTAAAACTTCCTTCTAAATGAAAAGAAGAGGAGGCACTACAATGACTGCTCTGCTACAGCTACTGGGGGATAATTAGACTGTATTTTAGTTATGCATAAAATGAAGATAGACCATCCTTACAATCAAAAATCTTTACATGAAAAAAAAAACATGTGCTTTATTGCCACTGCCGTTCATATTTATTATATTTTTGCAGTTATCATTATGAGATTATAGCGCAGCATGCTTTGTTGTCTTGGATCTTTTGCCGTTTGGCAGTGACTCTGTCTTTGTTGAAGGCTCAGCTCGCCTCAACAAAGGTTCCCTCCTGCACTTTTCCAAAGTAATGTGTAAACTGCGTACACAAAACACAGCGCATTATTTTGAGGAATAATAATATTTTCTGTCCTTACCTTGTGTGCTAAATACTGTGATATGATATGATATGATAAGCTATAATATGTAATGGAATGAACTTGCAAAAATGGTTTATATCATGTTGACCGTTGGTGGAGTTGAATCAGTTTGTTTTTGGAGGAGAGAAGGGAGATGACCATCTCATAGCACTCGGACACATGCGTATAGCGTATGCGTGTCCTGTCTAAAAACTATCAATTACTTCAAAATATTTCTTGGCAAGGCGTACATACAAAGTTAATATTAAAGCATTAAAACAATACAAAAAAATCAAACAAATTAAATGCTGATTTGTTAGTGGAGTGAAGCGATAGGGTGAGTGGTGCCCAAGCAAGTAAACGCACACACAAGAGACACGCGACGACGACATACAAAATCCATTCAACCGGAGAATTGGGACAAATCAATTTAAAAAGTCTACCAAGTAGAAATTTAGCAAAGAAAATAGTGAATGTATATGTTTCTTTTAGGTAGTTTAATGTTTTTTGTGGTTTTATTTTCGTGAAATGGAGTTTGCTTTGAGCTGATTTTGGTTTGAAATATTTATAACTCGAATTTGTTGTGGGGATTGATAATGTAAGCATTATTTATGATACCAAAATTATTACATATATTTCCGGTGTGAAATATATGAAAAAAAATGTTGAGATTTTTGGTTTATAGTGTGTTTTAGGTTCTTGGGTACGTACATCCTGCGCTGCTGCGTACTCCTGCGTATACCTCATTTCACAAAGTGAACAAAGTGAGGTGTGTGAGTCAAAGAAAAAAGCCAGAAAAGCTGGACAGTGCACTCCCCGATTTTTTTTACCAAAAAAACAACAACGCATTCTCGTGCATAAATATGCACCAACGCATATGCGGTATGTTGTTCGCCTAAAATATTAAAACCTGTTCCTCCTGCCCTTGACTTTCAAGTCGTATCACCAACCAGGAGGGCATTTTCACCATTGATGCGTAGTTGATGTAAGCAAAAGGGATGACTGGAATATTTGCGTAGAATAATTTAAGTAATATTAAAGTAAATTATTTGGAAAGTAATAATATTAAGTGTTTTGTTGTTCCTATAATTGCAATAGAACTGAAGGCTACATAAATAGTTAGTTTCTAGTGCTTTAAAATTTGAATGAGTTCTTTTAAAAGTTATTATGTAGTTTCAATTTCGTGTGAAAAAAAATGTGTACGCAAGAGCTTTTTCTGAAAAAGTATTCAAAGTTTTCCAGTAAAATATAAAAAGGGAAATCCAAACCCTGCGATAAGCTTGTTTTGTAAGTTTTTATCCTTGTTTTGCTAAAATAGTTGTTAAGATTTAAAGTAGATTGCTGTTACGTATTATATACCAGCCTGATATTTGTATCAACAATAATTTCATTCAACAAATGTTGTATTCATTATATATAAATATTTTTTTAAATTACAAACGGATACTATCATGGGGAAAACTTGCTGACATTTTCGGATAGCTAGCAGCTTATACATTTTTTTTTCTGGAGCAAAAAACCTATATATAAATACGTCATTACTCATCCTCGTACTTTTCAGACCTCCACCATCAAGGAGTATATCCCGACAAGACAAGCAACTCGTGTAACTTTTGACATTTTGGTGTTGTGAGACGATTTGCTTGGTTTTCACACGCATACACACATCGCGTGGGAGAATCTGTCCTCCCGGTCACCACCATCCACCACGGAAAACGTTGTTTCCATTAGATCGACGGTATTCTTCTTCTTCTTCTTCTTCAACTGCATTATGTTCATTGCACACCGGACCACTACAATAACAATATAATTAAAGGGTTTATATAGCAGAAAAACTATATATATGCACCTACATATGTATATGTATTTTACAGTATAATTTATGCTTACAATTATTGGTATATTATCAATCCTGTTGTTTGGCCTTTAAATTATATCTCAAAAAGAGAGGAAGTTCATATAATTTCGAAAGCTGTATAATAGAATAAATAATTTATATTTGACATGCATGATTGCCAGAATATTGCATTGTAAACTATTTATATTCGTATGTGTAAAAAAAATACGTCTATCTTGATGTATAGATTGATGTTATAATATAATATAGGCCTGTTATATAGATGTATGATTTCTGTTATGATTTTATGTGACCGCCTATAAAAAAATTCCATTCCAGAGTGGAGAGCGTGAGAAAAATACGAGTTTTAGTGTAATAATACACATAATATTGTTGTTTAGTTATATATTTCTTTGAAAAATAATCATCACCTTTACACACTTAAGCCATCAAAATGGTTTACGCGACCAGCACCACAGTAATCCAAATGGAGAAGCTGAGGAGATATGAGCAGGTAAAACGTGCTAGTCTTCTCGACAAAATTGGAATATTGTATATATTTTTTTGTTTCTTTCTCCAAAAATAAAAAGTGAAAATTTGAGTTAAAATGTGTGACATAAAAATTATAAAGATGGTGGAGGACATGCGTGACATGTTCCTCACCGGCCGCAGTCGGGATCTGACCTTCCGGTTTAAGCAATTAAAAAGTCTGCTCCGGCTGTATCAGGAGAATTGGGAAAAGATTCGGGATGCCCTCAGTAAGGATTTGAACAAGCCGGTTGGGGAGGCAAAGATGTTTGAGCATGCCTTTCTCATTGGAGATGTGAAATTGGCTATAAAGAACCTGAGAACGTGGACAAAAGCACACAAGTTGCCAACTTGCTTGGCCAACGTGAGCGACAATGCGTGGTACAGATATGAGCCTTTTGGATCGGTAACGTTGTATAACAAAAAAATTTGCACAAAATAGCTAGATTTTTCTTTTTGTCACTAATCTAATCTATTCTGGAAATGCAATTTGGGCGTTTGAATTAAATTTTTAATCTGCACATAAAAACTTTTTTTCTTCAAAGGTCGGCTGCCCTGATTGCGGAGTTGGTGCCAAAGTACTTGGACAGAAGCTGCTACAAAGTTGCCACAGGTAATATTCCTAAACTTACTTCTTACCCCAGTATCAACCATGATCTTAGCGAATTTTTATTCCTGATCCTTGGACCCTATCTTCTTTTAACGCACAATATTTTCATCTTAAACATTTATTTCAGGTGGCCCCGAAGTTGCACAAGAACTACTTGAAGAAAAATGGGATTTTGTTTTTTACACTGGTTCTACATCAATCGGAAAGGTAGTTTATAATGCAGCTGCCAAAAAGTTGACGCCCGTTTGCCTTGAACTGGGCGGTAAAAGGTTAGCATTTTATTTCTTTTTAACCATTTTTACAACCTAAAAATATTTCTATTCAAAAGTAATTATGTAATTATTACTTATTTTCTGCATGAAACAGTCCAGTGTACATTGACCAAACTGCCGACATAAAGAAGGCTGCACAACGTATCATGTGGGCTAAATGTGCCAACCTGGGTCAAACATGCATTGCTCCTGACTACCTACTATGTTCCAAAGAGTTGGAGGAAATTTTTATTCAGGAATGCCGTCAAGTTTTACGAGACTACTATGGCGCAAACCCACAAGAAAGTAAGGATTTAGCGAGGATTGTGAACAAGAAACATTTTTACAGGATTTGCAAGTACCTATCGGAAACAAAGGGAACTGTGATACTGGGAGAGAGATCATGACGAAAAGGATTTGTGGATTGAGCCCACAATTATCGTGGGAGTGGATCCCAACGAACCTATCATGTCAGACGAAATTTTTGGGCCGATATTGCCAATTTGCCGGGTAAGAAGCGCGGATGAGGCTGTAACGTTTATTAATCAGAGACCCAAACCCCTGGCCATTTACGTTTTCTCGACGGACAAAGCAGTGAAGAAAAAGTTTGTCAAGTTTACGAATAGCGGAAGTATTGCAATGAACGATTGCTTGTATCAATCTGCACGTGAGTACAACAAATCAAACTACATGCTACTTTTATTACTGCTATTACTTAAATATGTTTCATGTTACCCTACTTCCATTTTAAAACTAATTTAATCGATTTACGGTTTTATTTTTTTGATGATCAGTTCATGATTTGCCATTTGGCGGAGTGGGCGATTCAGGAATGGGTCAATATCACGGAATCTTTGGCTTTCAAACTTTTAGCCGTCCACAGGGCAGTGCTGGAAAGGTCCTACTCTGCTCTGGAGAATTGGACCGCATACAAGTTAAGGCATCCTCCTTACCTGGATTTTAACGTGAAACTGAACACTTGGGTGGTAGAAAGATTTGACTGGTTGTTTGTCGATCCAAAGCCATACATTCCCTACTTGCTCATGTTCGCTTTAGGGCTGCTCGTCATGTTTGCCATTCAAAGGAAAAATATTTTTAATTTCTAGGTTTTAAATACAAATAGACAGCTTTAATCAATCTATTAAGTACCCATAAATATGTGCAAAATAGTACAATAATGGTAAAAATTAGACAAACAAATAAATGTTATCGTTAATTACGAAAGATCATTGGCACTATTAAAGCTTTAGCATACACCAAGTATTTAATCTTTAAGTCAATGGGGGCATTCTAATACATTTAAATTATATAAGAGCGCAGAAAGTACTCAAGTTTCGCTCAATTGTGTTTTTAAAAGTTATGCAATATGTTTATTCCACAGCATCCTTCATATTATCAATGGGATTGTTATAATTCTTGTTATCGGCAGTTTTGCAGTGTACTAGGTTGTAGGTGCTAGGCCTAGAGGTATTATTGAAACCTCTACACAGGTTTATGCATAGAAGTTTCAATAATACAGATATAGGCCTAGGTCTTGACTAGGTGTAATTTGTTAACCTAAATACTTATCTTTTACATATTGGCAAATCACATCATCGTTAATA
>JAHZNC010001469.1:0-15287 GCA_027744095.1 Zhuqinia jingwanae
ACTACTTGATTCATTGAATTGATTGTTCCCTCCCATCATCGGCTTTTAAAGCTTAAATTTTAGAAATTATAGTAACATTTGAGTTCCTTATCAGGCTGCCAGTTGTACAAACGTATGTTGAATATTGTTTCAACTTCTGAAGCGGCAAGTACGCAAATGTTTGTCGATATAAGTTTCGTTAAAAAGAGTTTTAAAAGTAAGATTAGAGATGAGTTTTAAATATTTAAATGCCTGAATTGTGTTATTGTTATTATGATTTAGTATGCTCATGGCAAGGTTTATTGAGTAATAGTAATGGTGTATATGTATATTGTTTTGTCAGCTAGTTGATGTACAATATGATTTTATCACTGCTGAAATTCATCCTTTGAATTATTGGGCCACACACACAAAAAATCCCCAACTAAATCAACCTTTACCGTAGTGCATAGTGCATAGCTTGCATCTAATGTACATTTTACGCACCACCCTGAAAAAAGCGACAACTCTTGTAAATCAGTTGTTGCCAATGCTCTGAAAATTTTGGGTATGATTTGACTTATTTAATGTAGTCAGACTTTCATTGCTACATTTATGACGTAATTTATTACAAATATACCAAAACATCTTCGTATCTTTGAAACACATTTTCAATTTTTAATCACAGAGATTTTTCCATTTTTTATAATCAGATCTACACACATACATCCTGGCATAATGGATAGCATCAATATCAAGAATTAGTGTGTATAAGAAAAATTTCCCATATTTTCCACACAGTAACAAAAAGATAAACTGCATGTAATAATAGTTCATGAGTTTTCTTACGAAACAATGAACTACAATATTGAATATATAATGATAAGCAAATTTTTTATTATTATTGATAATTTATCGTAGCAAAAAACGCATCATGGTATATTTGCATCTTCTCAACAAACCATTCTTAAGAACTGCGATCTGCATACAGAATATCTAACTACATATGTTATGTACATATACTTCGATTTCGATACTTTTTATGGCATATCCTTGTTTAGGACAAGTTACCTTCAAAAAATGTATCAAACATCAAACCGGGTTTAATAGTTTAATGAAAGCAAATCACCAAAGGATTAATGGATGTTACTTACATACATCGCTATTCCAATCTATAATATACATTTAATATTGCTTCAATTTTCATTCTACTTTACTGACTCCTCCTTGCCAATATAATATTTTAACAACAAGTTATTAACAACACATGAATTAGATGGACCAAAATAATTGTTATTTACGTATATTCCAGTTCAGTAGTAAAGTGGAAAAAAATCGAGGGTATATGTATATACCCCTCATAGTGAATACGAGTATAATATGACTCAGGACTCCTGAGTCAGGAGTGACCAGCAGACAAAAACAATATATAGCCAGTAAACGACTACTTAAAAAATGCAAATATCAAACTGTACACATACGCTGTGTTTTTTTTAGTTTCTACTCTATTATACTGTGTACTTGTGCTCGATCAAACAGAGGGACACAATAATATACAATGTGCTCATTGTTTAGCACACTTCCGGTTCAGAATTATAGATTATATCTTGCAGCTGTCCTGTTATGTCAATTTCCTGAACCCATTGATATTACAAAACAAGCTTAAATGTTTTTTTTTTGGGATTCAACATATAAAATCGATATAAAAGTCAGACACGTTTACAAACATACATATATGCGGTGCACAGCTACCTACTTTTATGTTTATATACTACTAACGGTAAACGGAAAGTGTTTCATAATTGCTTTGATTCCCAAAATGCTCAGGATATAATGACTGGCCACACAATTTATGGAAATGGGGAAAATATTGATAAAAAAGCAAATTGCATCATTTATTACCATAATATACTTGTGGCGAATGGCAATCGGAAGGTCGATAGAATAGACGAAATTATTAGAGAAATTAAAGGGCAATAAATCGTGATTTTTTGTTGACAAACAACTTATGACTTAATAGTCTGCAATGAAGGTTATTATTATGTATGCCAGCATTAAATTCTATATTTATAAATTCCATACAAAATAAATTGACGCGACAAAAGTCATTTTATTGCAGGTAGCACCGCGGTATCGTATCGTTAACCACACTGTTATTTGATCAATACCGCATTATAAACAATTATAGGGGCCACTTAACAGCAAGTGGGTATAATGAGGGAAATAAAATTTACCACAAGTTAAATAATATGCTAACTTGCGACCGAGTTTGACACTGACACGTATTTACAATATTTACAATATATGATCATAATTACTAATAAATATGTATATGACAATTTTTTCCTAGTATATGTCCTTTAATCAAAAGTTTTTATGAGAGATTTTTGTAAAAAAAAGGAGTTTGGCCACTTAAGCGTCTTGTCGGTTTAATTTCTAGTTTCTGATGTATAGTTTTATGATGTATGATGATGCGTTGATGTGCACTTGTTTAACTGATGATATGAGAGATGCACTTTTCTGTCAATTTAAATAATTTTCCAATCCCTGCACATGCTAATCATAGGTATTTTGATGATTTGGATAAATTTCTAAAGACCAACAGCGCTTTAAACATTTTATCATACACAAATGTCAGCGTAAACGCGGCGTTTAGTGTTCAAACGAATTATAATGAACCTCTGCTGGTTAGGAGGCATACGAATAATGAGGTGGCAATATTTGTAGTTGTATATTGTGGCATACATTTTACACTTTTTAATCATCCGCTGCGTTGCTCTGCTCATTCACAGATTAATGACTACAAAGTCAGCGAGATGACTTTTCTGTGTGGTAGTCGTGTTACATAATAATACTCAAGTTACATTTCATTACGTTTTGAAATAATCCTCATTCATAACGTTCATAACAATTTTTTTTTAAATTGCCACACAAGCAGAAAGCTTCAAAACTAACATGATTTAGGCTTTTTTGGGCAATTTTTGTTGAAATTGAAAATCATTCATGCACCATGCTTCAGTTGTTTTGATGGTGCATCCCCATGATGAAAACATTGTTGTCTGTTGATAATGAGCAGAGAGTTAGTTAAGCTTGTTTTCAGATGAAACAGAGAATTTAGTTACCTTCATGCAATCAATCTAGTTAATGAAGTCATTCACTGAATTCTATCATGACAAGTGGTTTCAAATTGAACTGAAATAAAAAATAGTATCCAGTTGTCATTTTATAATGGAGTTGGGTGCTAGTTTGGAATTTTGCTGGCTACATTTTTATGGGCACAATCATTCATAAATTATGTATATTTTTGTGGTTTTTATTGAGGTGCTTAGGTGTTTTGAACCGGGTAAAAACTGACTAAGATTTTGACTTAATTGAAACTTGTATCTACTTAGTGATTATGCAAGGTAACGGATAAGTTTATTTCAACACACAAGAATACTTGTGAATGACATTACAATGAGACGTTTCAAATTTGCCAGTCCAATTAGTTCACAGAAAAATCGTGTTAATGATATACGTGTCTGAGCGTGAAAGTTTCTTCAATTTTGTTTACAAGTGCACGCCAAAAATACCACAAAATACTAAGTGGCACTGCTCATCTCATAACTCTTCACCAGCGGTTTACAATCCCACCTGGTGCCAATATAAATGACGAAATCTATTTTGAATATATTCATGAGGAACATGACGTACTTTGTCATCATATTTGAAAACATACAATCAACACAAAAGTGAAGATGTAAATTAGCGTTTCCAGATTTAATGCTTGCATGTGTTCCTCTTTTCTCTTACTTTGTTTGTACTTACAATTAAAAAAAGAGTAATCGTCCATGTACTACTTTGTCATGCTAGTGTTGTTACTTTACTATTGTGAAGATTGAAGATGAATCCTTGCGTTTTATTAATACCGGATACTGGATTATACTTTATCAGCATCTTATCGGGTCTCTACTTCACATTTTGTTTACAATTCATGTCATATTTTCTTGCTTCTCTTTTTATTATAATATCTTGAAGAAGAAAATAATAATTTTTCCCGCATTGCGCAGAGATAATACAACATAAAATATATACATACTATTCATATAACTTGTTTACACAAACATTGTCATCTCTTTTTACTGCCTACGCAGAGTACACACTACTCAATCAGAAATATTATACACTCCATCATCGTCACCTCATCCAATATTCCATTTATTCGGCTCCGCCGCACTACTGCGAAACAGCAAAACGTAAATACTTCCAGGCAGAAGTGAACATTTCAATTATCTTTGAATTAAATAATTATTATACGCATCTACACTTGACACGCAGATGCTGACGTTATACAATAGTAAAACGATGTAATGTGCATGGAGTGTTTGGCATGCACCTAAAACTGAGACAAAAACTGTGATTAGTATTAGACTTGTGTACTATGTGAACCAGAGAGAACAGATCCTCAAAATTTCGATTTCGTTAATTCCAGCCAAGTAGATTAGATACATTACTTAGAGGGAGTTTTGTGTTGTGTCGGTTGTTGTGGAGTTGGAGTGAGTGGTGTGTTAGTGGCCTGTTGGCCACATGCATTATTTATTACGTTTCTCTGTGAGGGGACTCAAACTGATTGTAAGAGAGAAAGAGAGAGAGAGAGAGAGATAACAATAAACAGCTTTTTAGCATCAGTGTGCATTATAATTCTGCTTCCCTTGCTTCCCTCTCTATAATATAATATCCAATAAATGGTTCAGTGCTAAACACTGACTGACGAAAAGTACCAGAGACAGTGACAGATATTTTTTTTTACAATTTGTACGTAGGTATCCAAGTTTGTAGCATCATCATCATCTTTTGTTACTCATAATAAGGATTAAATGGAGCCAAGTTAATAACACGCCAGGCATGCATAGAATTTTTATAGATCTGTCAAATATACACACACAGATATAATAATTGAGTACAGACGGATCATCATCATCCAGTTAACTTAATATGTGCATCTGCTACAGCAGTAGCTTCATTATAATAGACAAAAAAAAATGTAGATTCCAAATAAGTTTCATGATCACCAACCACTGTCATTTGACATCATCAGCCTCATCGACGTTTTAGAAAAATTTGGTTAAATATCGTCATATATACTTTTGTCAAAGCTCCTGTGAATACACTATTATAATACGACCACTCTATTTTTGTTGTATATTTCATTGATACCCTTTTTCACTACTACACATCCTGTGTCAATGTTAAAAGTTTATTTGTATCAGGACAATGGCAGCATGTCGGTAAAATAAACCTGCATTTCCTTTCCGTTCCCTCTCTGTCGATTTTTTTTCGCTATATAAATCCTACAAACGAAGCGAATTGGAAAGCATAATATAATTCATACGCCCAAGTTGTTGGTTGGAATAAAAATATATACACAGCGATTGACGTTTTTTCATGCAAATCTCTGTGCTACAACTTGCTAATGTGCGTTTGCTACCTATATAATAATACCTATAACAATTTATCCACCTATACGTATAGGTATGCATTTTTTATAACCTGACATGTATAATAATTTGACCCACAATAACTTCCAATGCGCCATGGAGTCAATCTGATTCATGAAAACTAAGTAGAAATCACTTACACATCCATCTACGTTTCCTAGTCACTAGTGGTGTTCAGGTGTTTTTCTCTCTCGCAAATACCTAAATAAGCAATAATGCTACCATGGAAACTAGATAAAAAGAAGTAGAATCAATTTAATATTGAATCTCTCTTCGTTACGTTACAAAATGAATAATAGTATTAATATTTTTCCGATTTGGACAAAAAATGTGCACAAGAGTGATATGTAGTTTATTGGATGTGGCTATTTTAATCCGGGAAAAATCTGCTGAGATTTTAGGATAAGAAAAGTTTTGTAATCATGTGAGACAGTAGTAGGGATATTGTGTGTGAATTATTAGAAATCTAAAATCATATAATAAGTTAAAATATGTTGTATGTATCAGATTTTAGATTATAAAGTTTTCTGTTTACGTGTTTGTGTAAATAATAAATAAGCTCTTGATTATTGTAAAATCCATCAACAGACGAGCAAGTGTTTGTGAACAATGCATTCTCCAGGAAGATTGGGAAGAAGCTTCATCGCAACTTTATCAGTGGGAATTGTGTTCGGATTTGGATTTGCATATGTTCTTCTCAATATAAATACTGTACCAATCCAACAATCTTCCTTGAATTTCTTTCAAGCTCCTCCTCAAAGGTTCCAAAAAAATTTCAGTCATTGATTATAATGAGTGGTTTTTTAGTAGTTGGTTTAAAAATTTGTGTTAAGACTTTATTGTTATTATTATTTATAATTATTATTTAATCTGCATGAAAGGTTTTTTTCCAAGTAAAAAGTCAAAATATTTGTTTCATTCGTATAATTTGTAATGTATCGCATTACCCCAAATTTTTGGTACATGGATTACCTTTGCAATTCATATACTCTCTGAAATTTTCCACATGAAACTTTATTTGAAGTTGGTTATTATTATTATTCTTGATTTTGTGATTTGATTCGCTTATATGGTTTGAATTTTGAGTTTTATGCTCTAGTTGAATCTTAAATCATTCCTGATGTAGCAATAAAATAAAACTTATGCTCATTTTCATGGTCTGATAGATTTCAGCCAGAGACTTCCGATGAGCCAGAACTAAAAACAATTGAATCTCTTGATGATCATGGGCACAAACATGGAGACGGACGGGGAGATCCTCACTCCCATGCAGCAGTAGAGAGTGAAGCTGGTCCTTCAAAGGAAGTGTCAGATCATGCGCCGGATGAAGATATGCACAGGGGAGCCGATATAGAGGCTCAGGTTCTGGCTAAGGAAGTGAGAGTGCTGTGTTGGGTCATGACGACTCCGGCGAATCATGTAAAGAAAGCTATCCACGTTAAAAAGACTTGGGGGAAACGATGTAACAAGTTGCTGTTCATGAGCAGTGAGGATGGTGAGTGAGATATACCTTTTTTTTGTGACGTACTTACTTGGTAGTCGGCATGCCTTGCCAACAAACATATTTGTTTGAATGTATTCCAATATGAACCATTCAAGTTTCAAATGAACCATTGCATACATGGATGGATATATGTAGGTGTGCGGATCGGGATGTCTTGCACTTATTACTCTTTAAAGTTATTTTTTCTTGTAATGTCAATCATTTTATTTATTTATTGTAATTTGCAATAGATAAGGAACTACCTGCCGTGGGACTGAAAAATGTCGAAGAAGGGAGAAACTATCTTTGGGCAAAAACTAAAGAAGCATTTAAATATGTTTACGAGAAGCATTTTGAAGATGCTGACTGGTTCATGAAAGGTTTGTTTGTGTTTATATACATTTAATCACTATTGAAAGCGTGTTTGCTACTTTCTTGGAAGATTACTTTAATAATTATTTGACGATAATTTCCTATTTATTTATTACAGCTGACGATGACACATTTGTTATTGTGGAAAATTTGAGGTTTATGCTAAAGGAATATGATCCTAATTATCCTATATATTTCGGGTGCAAATTCAAACCATTTGTTGAGCAGGGCTATATGAGTGGCGGGGCAGGTATATTCTGATTATATATAACTTTTACTTCAAGTGAGTTTATGCTAAAGGAATATGATCCTAATTATCCTATATATTTCGGGTGCAAATTCAAACCATTTGTTGAGCAGGGCTATATGAGTGGCGGGGCAGGTATATTCTGATTATATATAACCTTTACTTCAAGTGGATAGTGTTTGATAATATTTCATGTCATATAGTACAAGTACCTATATAACAACATTATTTTTACTCCGTATTTGTAGGTTACGTGTTGAGCAAGGAAGCACTCAGAAAATTCGTGGAGGATGCAATTCCCAACAAATCAAGATGTAGATCCGATCAATGGCGGTGCAGAAGATGTAGAAATGGGTACGCATAATGCTCATATCAACCAGTTTTTCTTGTGTGGTTGCATCCTGCAAACAATATACTTATATAGTATGACAAACATGTTTTTTTTTGTGTCATCAGGAAAATGTATGCAAAACGTGGAGGTTGAAGCTGGTGATTCGCGTGACTCGTATGGTCGATACAGGTTTTTACCATTTGTTCCCGAACATCATGTCATTCCAGGTCATGTGGATGAAAGCTTTTGGTACTGGAAGTACATTTACTATCCACAAAAACAGGTAATATTTCCATAAATAGTTAATGCACCCAACGAATTGAAATAAATATTCTTAATTTTTTTAATAACTGTTTTGCAGGGCATGGACTGTTGTTCGGATACAGCCGTGTCATTCCATTATGTAACTCCCAGTCAAATGTACGTTCTGGAGTACTTGCTGTACCACCTTAGGCCTTATGGAATTTCTCCAAATATTCATAAATCAACTTCCGTAGAACCTATAACTTCTTCTAGTCCTCCTACGCAGTCAGTTTTAATCGCAGACCCTACAGAGCCTGATGGTGAAGGAGAAACTGCAGCTGCTTCCAGTTTTAGTAATAATAAAATTACCCGGGAGCCAAGTAAACATCTAGTCAGTACGGCTTTTATTGGTAGTAGTAAATTAAGTCATGTATCATCGTCTAATGATGATGCAGTTCTAAAGTCTGTGAAAAATAATACAATTTAGGAAGCAATTAGTTCCAATAGTTTGTTATCATTGTATGGTAGCCGCAGTTATTAATATAAAATTATTATTGCAATTGATTGTTATCTAATGGTATGACGTGGTTAATTATAAGTATGAAATATCCTAAAAGTAAGTATGTATGAATTTTTTATTTATTATGGATTTGTTTTGTTTGTGATACAACCGAATTAATGCCAATTTTTGTTTATTTTATGAAATGACAATTTTGGAGTTACCGAATGAAGAAAATATTCTAATATTGTGTTCTAATTACACATAATAAGCTAAAGTATTATGTGATATGTATTTATAAAAAAATGTGTTTATCTAAAATATATGCCATAACATGTAGCCGGATATGCTACAATCACTCTCCTTGAACCAAGACGTTGTTCTAATCAAATAAATGGCCGAGAGTTTTTTGTTATTGAAAATATACGTGTCTTATATTTGTATTTGCTTTTTATGCTGTTTTTCATCGTATTATCATGTATGCATACCTTTTTCTGTTGAAGGCAACATTTTGTCATAAACTTAATAATATATCATATCGTCTGAAACATCATTGTTGCATTTTTACGAACAACCCACATTGATCCACCCTTTATAAAATTACAAATGATATTTTTCCATTTGCTTCCAGTTGATTCGAAATGCTGGAAACCTGACCATTTTTAATCACTGTCGATTTTATTGTGTTCGGATGTATAAAATATAAAACAAATGAGACAAGCTCAAAATAAATTGTTAAAAGTCACGGCAGACCATAATGCATCCAAACTGTACTTTAATTTATGTGAATTTATTGATACAAAATTGTGAAACCCTACGAAGCAACAGATGTTCAAGGTCAGGAAAATTCGAAAACTGGCTATTTCCACTCAAACTGCATTTTAATTTTTAACTGTTCCTATTCCATGTAATCAGTTTATATAATGTGGACTTGCATTCCCATTACATGACATGTTGCATTACAACTAGAGATCATATCATTTTCTTTCAACATCAACGCACAAATGATGAATAAATCTGCACCCTTGTACTATAAGAGGAAAATTGCCAGGTGCTCATCTTTGATCTTTGAGTTTTGAAGTGTGTGCTTTACGATGTTTTGCATAGCAAGCAAGGTCATGTCATGTCATAATTTTCAACACTGAGCATATTGATGTCATTATGCATGTAATCGTTGTTGGTGACAAAGTGACAACGCTCAGCAGTGCAGTGACGAGAACATCTTTTTCAGTATCTATTGGTAGCAAAAGTAAAGGAAATTTACGTTCCTTATCAAATTCCAATACAGGCATAAAAAAGCGCACATGTGACATATATATCCGTCTGGATGACTACTATCGCATCGTATTTTCTTGAGAGGGAAAGCAGCTGCAATTTGTGTCAAAATGCCAAGTAGTTCGTCTTTATCTTTACAAAAATATTGTGGGTCATAAAATATCGCTCCAAGAAAAATATAATTGGAATTAAAATCGTAGAATTGTAGCATTACACACAGCACATGGTAGTATAGTGTCAAGTTAAGTACGGATGAAATTGATTTAGTGAAGTATGTGTTCCCGTTAAATCACTTTCAAGTTTTCCTGATTGTAACCTTCACTACTGGGAATAAAAAAATTTTCACTAGATTTAAAAATCTTCCAACTAAGACATGGATGACAATATCCGATAAACGAATTTTGCAAAACTATTATAATCGAATACGTCATGTGTCATTTCTCAGTGAATTATTGACCACATTTGTATACCAACCAGCCAGCCAACAAAAAAAAATTCGAACAAGGTGCTATAAAATTGGGCTTTGGCTACGCTTATAAAATAAAAAATATTAAAATAAAAGTATGTATTACGCATATAAAGAAACATGATGCCAAATAGGTAACGCAGAGAAGAGAAGGCATGAGTAAGTGGGAGGAGGACACATTTACAGCACCAAAGAGAAAGTCTGTGGCAAGCAAGCAAAATGCACTTGCTGCTAAATTACAATATGTGCAATGGTAACCTTCAAAAAAGAAATTAGCCAAAATAACATGTTTAATTAAATAATGAACATATAAATCAACATTATCAAGATTCAGTAAATTATAAATTGTAGCATCATTCCATATGAATCGCAGTAATAATAAAAATTCGAAAGCTGTTACTTTTTGCTCCGGCTGTTATATATTATTATTATGTCCTTGTATACCACGTGTATGCGGGAAATGTTGTGTAATGGTGAATGGGTTTTTATGTGTTCTAGTTAAAATGGGTTATAGATTATACAATTAAATGTAAATGTGTAAAACAGTTTATTGTATGTGTGGCTTTCTCCCTGTATGCTGGGATGTATGTATGTGTGTGTATATTTGTGCTTGTCGATATGTGTTATGCTTGCTAAGGTTAACTTTTGTGATGGTATAAACAAATTGAAGAAAAAAAATCATTTCCGGTACAATTCGGTTTGTATAATGTCATAATGTGTATTATTGTTGGCGTTAAAATATCATTTCTGAGAAATGGTACATTTGAAAGAAAAACATTAAATACAGATGTTAAAAATTATTTTAACAAGAAAAAGTCGGATACTGTTGGTGGTGGTGTATTGACAATCTATACAAACTATTCATAGTGTTTTTTTCTGATCGTGGATATGTATAATAATATTACATATGTAAGTAATACGTAAGACTTGAGTAAGAGAAAAAGAAAAAAACATAAAAGTATCTTTGTTGAATATAGTAATATACACAAAAAATTAATCGTCGATTTTGTTCGTCTAATTGTGTTAGAATAAGACGTAAAATATCGATAATTTTATAGCTATTGCTATTGTACAAGAATAAAATAGGCAACAACGACGAAAGTCGCATTGAAAGGGAATTTCTTCTTATTGCTCACATATGTCGGCTATTACCCATTCCTCCGTGACCAGCTTGTGAAGCTCCCTTGTTGTAGCCCATCTGTAGCCCGAGATGTCCTTCAGATGCTCTCAGTTGCTCTTCTGAAAATTCACGCTCATTCTTTTCAGACATTTTTGGCCCAAGTGTTGGGCCAGTCCATTCAGGATGCTTCTGAGTCTGTGTGGAAATTAGGCATGCAAAAATATGTGTGTAATCAATCATCTTGTCAACAGATTTGTTCGAGGAACATTCTTGTAATATATTGATGCTATATTGAATTATTGAATGATTGCTTCGACTTACAATTCTTCCCAGAGAATATAGACAGAGTGCAACTTGGTTTATATTCCTCCTTTCAAAAAGATCCGCAGTCTGAAAGATTTCCTCTTCTGGAACGCCATATTTTTTAATTGCCGCTTGAAATCTGTCGAGACCCAAACATCATAAAATTAGCTCGCATGTAATCATAGCAAGAGAAGAAAAAAAACACTTCCTGTCGCCAAAACATTAGTCAGTCATTATTATTTCATTGACGTGATCTCAAATTGCCGTTGCAAATTTACTTCCTGTTTGCTTATTTTTGTGTCGTTGTCGAATTCATCATGGTGGTACACAAATGAATATAGCAAAAAGCATACATGTTGGTTTAAAGAACGTTTTATTGCTTTCTACTGAGGCATCTACACAACGTAGAAACAGTATCAAGTAAAAACATTGGCAGTAAAAATGTATCGTTCTTTAAAACAAGCAATTCTACGGAAAAGTTGACATTTTGTTTGGATTGCGTGGGTGGCTGAGAAGCTACTACTGCTGTCAACGTGTCTAAAAATGTATTTTCCATGAAAATGTCCCTCAACGAAAACAACAAAGTACAACATGCATCACAGCAACTCATTACAAAAATCTCACAAGCGCAAACTGCATTTGCTCAAAATTCCATTGCACAGGGGGAATGGAGAGCGTTCACTCAGTCCATTCTGAAAATTCGTCATTAGGATACTGTTTTTACGATAAATCCATCGACAAGAACAGTTCAAGTAACACGGAGACTAATTATATTGATCGTTTTCTGGCTAACCAAAATATATGTAATGTCTTAAAACAGGCGGAACACGTTGAGTGTCGCTTTTCGTCAAATCTTTTTGTTTATTTTGTGAATATGAAGATCGGAAAAACCCACAACGAAATGCAAAGCAACCTCTGGAATGCATCTAGTCGGCTGCAGATTTATTTTTGTATGTAACACAATCAGCGAGCAATTTGAGAATGTTGATGTCAACAACATGCTTTCACTTTTTCAAGTTTATATGCATGATTGCAATTTGATTACTCTTTTCATTAGACTTTAAAAAGTCACTCAACTGTGGGATCATGTTTCTCACTAATTAGCGAAAAATAAAAGTACAAATACGAGACTACATATTGTATATTTTTGTGAACTTTTTCTAATTATCGTAACACGCACAAAATATTTTAAATACCCCAATAATTTTTCAACTTAAATTAAACTAACTACTTTGTATTACATGTGTATATTATATAACAAAGTATAATATTAACAAAATAGACAAGATATGTACACTTACTGCCATGATGTCTTGCGGGAAAAGGTTAGCAAAAAAGTCTCTGGAACGTTTAGCAAATACTGCGACTGTGAAAAAAATATCCTCAAAGTTGCCAGCAGGTAGAGGCTCGCCCATGCTCTCTGCAACCCAAGCCATGATTTCGGCTTCCAATTCCTTGTTGCGTTTCTAATTATCGTAACACGCACAAAATATTTAAAATACCGCAATAATTGTTTCACTTAAATTAAACTAACTACTTTTTATTATATGTGCATATTATATAACAAAGTGTAATATTAACAAAATAGACAAGATATGTACACTTACTGCCATGATGTCTTGCGGGAAAAGGTTAGCAAAAAAGTCTCTGGAACGTTTAGCAAATACTGCGACTGTGAAATTACCGCTGCCGCCCTTTTTATCTCTCCGTGAAACAATTTGTTATTGTAATAACTCAAGGATACAATGAAACACAAAAGATTTTAAGATCCTTGTCGTCACCTCTATACCACCACACACTCACTATATATTTTGGAAAGATTGTTCAGACAAGAATCTTTGGCTGTGTCATGAAAGTAACTGAAGCCAAGAGAGAGGATTTTGTGGAGTCAAGTAAAGCTTTCCTCCTCTTGAGGATGATAGAGAAAGAGGCAGCACTGCAAGAGCAAAGCTAAGTAACAAGACACGAGATGACCTAAAAATATGTATATACCTAAATATATTTTGTGTTTAAGGCTAAAGAGTACAACTATTTATCTGTTTGTAACAACGAATAATGTCTATATGAACTATAAAGCGTGCACTATTACTGTAACTCTTTCATAAAGAATAAGACGCCTCGTGAGAACCTGGTATTTAAACTTCACACTCCCTACACTATAATCCATACACATCGTCATCTCACTCAAAGTCATAGGATATAACAGACAGTGGAAAATTCGTCATAGTCATCATCGTCATCTTCTAGTATAAGAAATTAAAAAAAAGTTATGCAACTTTTACTCATGATGTTCGAGAGCAATGAAAGCATATTAAGTGTAACCACATGATATCATCCATACGCACATGCATAATGTAACGTAACGTTCTGGCTTACTGCAAAAATTGGCAAAAATACACCAACGCACTCACTAGATAGAATCAACCATGCAGTTTTAATATTCAAAATAAAAATCTTTTTTTTTTCCTCTTTGCTTTGCTGCCTGTGGTACTTATTACGGCGACAGTTGCCCCTGCCCTGCTCCTGTAACAGTATATGATCATTAAGGACGTTTTGCTATTATGGATATAGTATTATTGTAGTAGTACTTTTCCAATCCGCATTTGAAAATGTTTAACCTAGTTATAGTAAATGTATGATCATTAAGGACGTTTTGCTATTATGGATATAGTATTATTGTAGTAGTACTTTTCCAATCCGCATTTGAAAATGTTTAACCTAGTTATAGTGTAATGTATATGAGCATTATGCGGAGCCGCAATGCAACCGCTTACCTCTGAGTGAATTATGGTTGGTTCCGGTTTGGAAACCATTCATCTCATCTTTGAACATAATATATCCCTTCACTAAATGCAAGCTACAAAATAGTCATGTATATTACCTTATACTTTAAACTCAGATTCATGGGCTATTTTTGGAATCTCATAAACATATGTCCACATCATATAATATGTATATCTACGTATGCAAAAAAGAGAATCATTCAAGCTATTATAATATCCAATAGATTATTTAAGCAGCTGGTTTTATGCAAAAATTTCCTTGTTAAAAACCGAATATCGTTGATTTAAAAAAAAATGTGAACACTTTTACGATTTAGTTAGAAAAGTCATATTTTTTGCAAACACTGATGATTGGTCTGCCAAAATAGGCCTTTTCAGCTTGTACACACTCGTATATAAGTCGTATATGTTATTCTTTTGTGCAGACAGAAGACATGGTAAAAAGTGAAATGGAAAAATCACTACCGAGATTTATTACAAACACTTTAACTTACGTTATGCATTATGCATGTATCTGCTTTTGTAGAAAACTGAATATTATATATTATGTTGTATGTGGAGAACAGCCTTACAACAACTCGTATAAAAGACGGGTGTTCTCCATTAAAACATGAATAAATAAACATAATAATATATCTTCTGTTTGATGTGATGATGGCCGTGACCCGTTGTAAATTTAGCAAGTTAAGATATAAAAATGCTATTGAATAAAATAGAATATTAATTTGAT
>JAHZNC010001470.1:0-26642 GCA_027744095.1 Zhuqinia jingwanae
GTTTATGATTTACATGAATACGCTTGAACAAAAAAAATTCACAAAAATTATTATCGACTAAATTAATAAATTCCTGTTAAAAAAACAGCGCGATCGTATCATAGATTTGGTTTATTGGCGTATCATGCAAAGATTTGGCAGCCACCTGCTATCGAATTTGTAAGACATACAGTTAATAAATTGTCTTTTCATTCTTGGGAAGATAATATGATTGATCTTAATTGATTGATATTGATAGTATCCACCACCCCGTAATAATAATTAAGAAACATTATACCTCTCACAGCAAAAAAAACAACATGCAAATTGCATAAATTTTAAACCTAGGCATTCATATTCATTAATGACATACATCAATGATAACCAAAGTAAAAATTTATGCAGTTGACTGTAGGTATATTTCATAGTTTAAAAAACGCATGGTTCATATAATTTTTTAAGTTAGTTTTTTACTTCAGTTCAGTTAGTTTGCTGAAGTTGTGTGTGTGTGATGCAGAATTGCAGATTGATTACATTACATAATATATGCATAAAAAAACATGTCAGCAGCAAGATTCTTGTTTGGTGAATAGTGAGAAATCCATATAGCTGGAAGGTAAGTGAGGTGTTTTTAAATCTCAACAACAACAACAAAAATACATATCCACATTTCGGAATTGAGGCTTTTATTGCATTTTACATTATTATTTATTAGTACAATTGTTTGTTTAGCAGCAGTAGTAATTAGTAGTAAATAAACTTAATTGAAGCTAAACTTATGAGATGTTTTTATCCTGAACTATATCTGAGAAGTAAGCAAGAGTAGAGACAATTATTCAGATTGCTTATTGCTTCACGTGTCACGTGTATATGTAATATTAATCCGGTAAGTTTTTACTTTACTTGGTTCGTTTGTTAATTTATAAGTTATAATTTGTCAATTAATAATTGATAATGGTAGCCAGTTAGTTTTAATTGGTGTCAAATTATTATGGGATGCAATCATTTTTCGCATTCATCGGATGAGGAGTGTAGAGGGGACATGCTATTTTAGTTTAGTCCTGAATCAAATTCAGTAAATAGTAATATTACTGGTACTTCATTTGCTTTTGACAATTTTACAATGCAACTACCCAGCAATGTTTATTGGCAGAAATGATGAACAATAGCTATTTTAAGTGCTGTATACGTGTTGTGTAAACTTAGATTTAGTGAGTAAAATAGTAATGGCCACGGGTTGTTGTTGGTGCTACTGTAGAATGATAATTTTATCGATTTTTCTATACAAGGTTAGTTTTTTTCTACATCTACATAGTGACTTTGATGAGACATAGTTCTTCTAAGTTGTAGTAGACAATATTGTAAACACCTACCTGCGTTAATAAATGTGCTCTGGTAAATGTAATATTTATTCTCGAACGAGAAAATCCGATCAGGCCCTGATCATCAGGGGTACGTATGTATGTAAATGTAAGTATTACATTTACATGAATTCACGGCTTTTCGATACTAAAATGTTAATATTTAGATTAAATGAGAAAACTTCTTTATGTCAATAGGTAAAAGTAACATGTCATAGCACACCGATTTAGGTTTGGTTTATCTTAGATAGCGCTTAGATCTGGTACCGTATAATTTGTTATGTTTGAAGTTTTGCTGTCGCATCATGTTTCATGCTATTATTCAATTTTGGTTGTGTTAAATAAAGTGTAAGTATCATGTTTTGACATTGGATATTTTGGTACCTGATTTAGAACCTTTTTTCAATTAATAGATTAAAAAAACTAATGGCAGAATTTTTACGCTTTTTTGCAGACGTTACTTGTGACACACGCCTTGTGTTTTTCTTTGGGAATACCAAGTTTTTTATGTAAGGACGGTGACGGATATATATATATATATACATAAAAACGTGGTACATTTTTGTTCATTTAAATGATATACGAAAATAAGTTATCCGAATCAAACAACTGTACATAATATTTATTTACTACTTTAATATCATGAACTCATTTCATTGAAATTAATAATAATTTGTTTCGAGCAGGTGAATTATAAATTGGATGAATAACATTCCTTGATTGAATGAGTAGCTCAAGGACGTATTTACGACTTTGAAGATGTCAGAACCTGACCCCAGAATGCCAAAGGGTATTCTGAAGAATAAATACGGAGGGAGTTCAAGTTCAAACAATCGTGACAACCCTGGAGTCAGCGGAGATGTTTCAGAACAGTTGGGATACACGTCATCAATCAGTTATGGTGGAAATGTTGGCTCCATACCAAGTTGGGATCAGCAATCGGGAATGATGGGGGCACTGAGCAAACAAATGCCTATAGCGCCAGTACCTGCTCCCCAACATGGGATGAATATGTCAAGTTCCTCTATAATGGATTCAATGTCAATCACCCGAGGAATTAAGTGAGTCAATAGTTGTGAAAGCATAGCTTTTAGTTATGATTTCTATACATAAATACTCTAGATTGGTTGAGGTTTTCTCGGGCTGACCTGTGGGTTATGCTATTATATTCAAAGCTAGATAAAAAGAAAAGATGAGAGAAATTCAAAGAGATGACGGAAAGCACAATGTAGCCGTATGTACAGAATTATGACCTAATAAGGTGTGAGCTGTTTATGTGAAATGTAAAGTATTGTGAAGATTCTTCACTTCCCTTCCCAACTTTATCTACAATGATCATTTCATCAGGTTAGGGTGAGTAACTGCACAAGGTATTAATGCGATAACATACTTAAAACACCACTACTCCCATGATTAATGGGTATGAGGGCCAGAAAAGAGGATTTTAAATTCCGCTACTTTCGGCTCTTTGGTATTTTAAATTCATCCACAACCCACAAAAGCAAGTACATTATGTTATATCTTATCATAATGTATATACATATAATGTAGATTACAGATCATCTTGGTCCTGTTGGGAAATGATTATTCGGATTTTGGTGATTATATGATGATGATTATTTCGGGAAATCAAATATACTGGCAAGATTCGTGATATCATCGACCATCTTTATTAGATGAAATCGATTTGGCTGTTGAAGACTAGTATTTCATGAATATAAAATTGATAATTTTATTTAGTATATTGATACTTTTAATTTAAGAAAGAGGTTCTCAATTTTCATATGTGTATAGATCTGAATATCCATCGGTGCATCAGAAATTACATGAATTTATCAGCACCAAGCGTGATTTGCTTTTCCGGCCCCTTGATCCAGATGAAACCCCTGTAAGTGAAATTAAAGGAGCTCAAGGAAATACTGAAGGTCAGGAAGAGTACTATGAGAAAACTAAACTTTTGCCACGATTCACCAAATAATAATATCATGTAAAATGCGAATGTGAAAGTTTATTCATAATTTTAAATGATATTATATAGATCATTATGGAATTGTGCCCAGTTTCGACCATTTTCTTAGAGTTGATCCTTCAGAAGTGAGGCGCCATTTTCTGCAGGTAGTTATTCGGCAGCAAAATTAATGATTAGGTGATGCAGTAGTAAGTACTTAAACCTTTGGTAACCTTTTAATCTGAACTACTTGTTTTATTCTTTAACTTTCATTTTAGAACGCTCAAGTGGGAGATATTATAATTGCAAAAGTTGTGTCTCGGACCAGTGCTGGACTATCCTTAAAAGTGATATGTACTGAAGGGGGAAAGCACGTAATTTTAGATGAACTTAATATTAAATCATTTTGTCCGATCCAGCAAGCTGTGGTTAATCCTAGAGACCCAAGTAGGCATTATGAGATTGATGACTTTATTCGAGTGGAAGTACTAGAGATCAATCCAGACACAGAGAAAATAATCACTGGAATGAAAGGAGTAACTTTAAGTCCTGAACTTCAGCATTCTTTCCAACTTGGTTTAATTTCTCGACATGAACTCCCACGTTATTATACGTAAGGCAACGTTAATAAAACTTTGCATGATTTTGTTCCAATTTTATAAGTGGTGGTTGGGCTAATTGCCTTCAAAACCTTTTATAGGTTGGCCATTTATAAGCATAGTCGCGATCCGCGATCACGTCGGCAATATCAAGATATGCTGTTGGAAAGTCCCGGATTTCAGAATCCCAGTAGCGTCAGCCATTTGGCTACTAATATGGGAATATATAGCAATTCCAACTCCCTCATTAAGGGCATAAGGTATTAGACTTAGATTTTAATAAAATCTATCCTAGGACCGGTTGCATACTTGAATTTTTTTCTTTCAGAATCGGATTCCCTGCAAGAGAAAAGGGTACACAACTTCGTCGTGTCCAAAATGCAAAGTGGGCACATGGGCATGTAGCTGAAGGGATAAAGTATTTTAAACAAGGAAAATACACAGAAGCATTCCAGTGTTTGAATAGTGCTTTAAATATTGATGCCGAAAATGTTGAAGGCTTAGTAGCTCGAGGTGCCCTGTGAGTTCTTTAAATGTAACATATAAGGGCGTGTGCAAATGTATTTTAACAAGCTTTTAACTCTTCTCTTCACTATGTTGTTTTAATGATGGTTTGTAACTTATGAGTTTTAAGGATACTTGTGTTCTTATAATATCTACCTATTTCAGTTATGTGTAATATCTTATACATATATATATAATGTCACAAAAGAGGCAAAATAAACTTCAAACTTTTGAAAGGCTGGGCATAAAATTTTGATGCTAACCCTGTAATATAAATTGTAATTTTTGGTGAAAAGAAGACATTAGCAGTAATCATTATTAAATACATTTTGTATACTAAATTTACAACTAGATTTTATCTTGTTATGTTTTTTGCAGGTATGCAAACAATGGGAACTATGAAAAGGCAATTGATGATTTCGAATCTGCTCTTAAATTTAATCCTAATCATTTCAACGCACGGAAGTATCTTGCGGAAACCCTTGTAGCTCTGGGAAGACAGTAAGCCATGTTTAAAAAAAAAGTTTTGATCCATTATATTTTGTGATGAAAGAATAAAGATTGCATTTTATTCCCCAAAATAACACTTGTAAACTAATTTGTGAATCACTACTCATGATTGGTACTATTTTTATGATTTAAAATTTTGTCTGATTTTAGGCAAGAAAGTCAAGGGAAGCTAGAGGATGCCATCGCTTCGTATTCCAAGAGTTTGGTTATCCGTGCTGATCACAAAGAAGCAAAAGAAGCCCTTTGGTCTCTCCATGCTCGAACTGAAAAGTTAGACCCTTCTAAAATGACTGGACCTGCTGCAGCCAAAGCGGCCGAATTGAAGGCAAAGTTAAAAACAATTTTGCAAAGCGAACTTGGCTTGAAAATGGAAACCAAACCGGCAAAGGATAAAAAGTCTAAAAAAGATAAAAAGAAAGATTCCTCCGCTTCTGATGATGATTCTTCTTCGTCATCATCATCTGACGACTCGTCTAGTGATTCATCTTGGTCAGGATCGGGATATAAGAAGAAATCCAAAAAGAGAAAGAAGAAGAAGTCAAAGAAAACAAAGAAGAATAGACGGGACTCTGGTAGTGACAGGAAGCAAAGAGAATTAAGTCTCAGTCCGTTTTCAAAGCGTTTGGTAGAACCGCATGGCGTAGGAATCCCGTCTAATTCAGGTTTTTCAGGGTTTACTGATTCTACTTACGCGGAGCTACAACTGGGAATTCCAAAACCGGAAACCGTGGATTCAGACAATGAGTCAAAACGATCTGCCAGAAAATCAAAGGATAAAAAGCGATCCAAAAGGAGCAAGGATAAAAGAAAGAAGAGAAGGCACGCTTCTTCCAATTCGTCATCATCCGATTCTGAATCTGAGAAATCGAAGAAAAAGGGGAAGAAGGAATCGAATAATGAAGAGACGTAAGTTTTAGAAAGTTAAAATTTCGACATTTCGTTCGACATGCGAAATGTTACTTTTGGCATTATTTAAAAATTAGCAGGATAATTTGTAATTTAGAATGTATCAACTTCTTGTTATCACTTTTATAGACCGTTACAAGGAATCATTCCTGGGTTAGAAGACTTGGAAGCAAAGTTGAGTGCATTTTATTCCAAGATTGAACAAGGGAAAATTGAGACTAAGTTACCTTCTCGGCGTTCACGTTCCCGATCAAGAGAGCTAGAAAGAAAGAGTAGAAGTAGGAGTCGTAGTGGTAGTCGTAGCCGTAGTCGTGGACATGGCAAGCATTCGCGAGACTTGTATGAAAATATTCCACCTCGTGTTGTGGAGAACGTCCCACAACCTAAAAAAGATGAGGCTATGGAGAGGTAATTTGTTGTAAATTATTATTGTTACAAAAATTTGGTATCTGATATGATTTTAAAATATCTTATATTTCATTACAAAGTGAGAAACCGTGGAGTGAAAGGAAAGCAGGCAAGATTGATCTTCAAACTGACGCATACGGAAATATTGTCCAATCCCAAGCTATGTAAGTAAATCCTTCAATAATGTTGCATACCAAGATAATCACGAATATGTGCATTAACACTACAACAATGATTTTTTTTAAATTGTTCCAGAGTACGAACAGTAAAAAATGACGTTCCAGTCCCCGAACCTAGCAAGCCGACTAAGTTTGAAATGAAGTTCAAACCGATTAGTAGTTCAGCGTTACCTGAAAGTGAAAATGGGTCTGCATCTAAGGCCCCTCCGGCATCAGACTTGGGTTCAAAGTGGAGACCTTTGGGAGCTGCAGCTTCTCAAAGTGACGCTGTAAAAAATGCTTTCGAGCGGGCATCGTCAGACCATTCTGATGAGGGTACGAAAGAAGAACGGGACAAGAATGCTTCACGCGACGAACGAAATTACCGTCGGAAATCCAGATCACTTTCAAGATCACCTGTGCGCAGAGGACGACAAAGTCGATCTTATTCTAGATCTAGGTCGCGAAGTAGATCTAAATCCCGTTCTAGGTATGCACTTGAACTATTATTATTATTATTTAATTGCATGCATTAATAATAGGTAATTTGTTGTATTTTGTAAGTCGGTGTGAATTTGTCATGTACTTTGTGTTTGTTAGAATTCGCAAAAATGCTAACTTGTTTGTCCTTTTTTATTTATTTAATTTATTATAAGGTCGTACTCAAGGTCTCGTTCAAGATCTCGTTCACCTTCGTACAAACGTGATCGACGATCATACCGCCAGGATACTGGGTACAGAGGTAGAGCACCTGTCAGATTTTTCAGAGGCTATAATCATAGCCGTGGTGGTCGTCGGTCCTACAATCCAGGTCCCAGGTCCTACGGGAGTAGTAGTGCGAGAGATTACTCTTCTTCTGGAAGTGGTAGAAGTCGGTTCAGAAACCGCTTTAGCCATACTCCATCTAGGTCACGGTCACGATCCAGGTCATGGTCAAGGTCAAGATCTAGAAGCGTTTCACCGCGGGAACGACGAAGGGATCGTAGTAGAGATCGGGGAGTAAGTTGAAAATATTAGACATGCATCGTAAACAAAATGTTTTTAGTCGGCATATACACAACTATTTACATTGTAATTTTGAATGCAATTTGTTTTAAAGACCAACCCCCGTGAGGAGCGTACGGATAAACCATTCTCCCAGAGCCAGGAAGCAAATACAAGTAAAATGGAAGCTGATAGTGTTTCCCAGCCCTTAGAGGTAAACCCACCTCCAATTAACGCAGAGATTCAAATTGGTAATTTTAAAACAACCAGCGCCGCTGATGTTGAGTTTTTACTTGATAAAAGGAATGCTGAGAAGAAGGAGGAAATGAGGAAAAGTAACCCGGACTTTTTCAGGGCTACTTAAAATCGGCCCTTTGCTTGCTTACACTTGTCGACTCAAAATCTGCAGGATGAAAAAAATTTTCAATGTATATTGATATGCCCAGTTTCTTTGTCTGGTATTCACATACTTTATGGTTTCTTCTGTTAAGCTATCACATACATAATTAAGCTCTAAATAAGTATCATCCACGTATTTTTCTCTTGGTTAATTCATGTACAATAATAATTTTGTTTTACCTCAATTGAATTTGAAAATGCTTAAAATAAAGTTATCTACAATGGACACGTTACATTGTATAAAAACGAATCGTGATTGATCTATTAATAATAATATGACTTTTGTGAGATTTACGACTCTTAAACCTGTGTTGTCCACATTCTATTATCAACTTTTGAATGTCGTTTTCGTCAAAAAATGTCAAGTCAATATTACCACATACATCTATAGTATACCTTTTAGGTCAATAATCCAGTATCAGTCAGTAGTACTTATTCAGTACTATATGTTCATTATTTTTACATGAATATCTAAATGACATCGTACATTAATAGTTGAATAGTTTCAGATTGCTTTATATATGCGTGGACTAAGGAAGACCATAAAACAAGACTGTTCAATTGCACCTGCAATGTAAATCTGTCAGCCGTGCTATTGCAAATACATAGAGCTGATATAGCCAGCCAAGCAGAGATGTAGACAGCTGCTAATAAAATACAAGATGAAAAATCTTTAAGAAAAGTTGCCCACAACACGCAGAGATACGTAGGTGGTGGAGGTTTACACTAATAAGTGCTTTATGTTGTTGTTTTGTCTCACCTGAGGTGTTTGTATACAAAAATAATAATTATCGTGAATAGAATTATTTGACTCATGAGTCATGACCATGACTGAAAGTTGCAAATAAAATCTTTAATTTTAGCTATACAAATCGTAATGATTGATATGAAAACATAAGGATCTTAATATACACCGTCCAGATTTGAGAGTTAAAATCCAAAAAGTTGAAAGGGTTACAAAGTTGCAAGGTGAAATATGTATGAGTGTATAACTAGAAAATGGTATAGGTAACCAGAACCTGTTAAGAATTACACAGGTTACCTGTGATCCTGTCGAATTATTCAATTCAACAACAAAACTTGTCTGATGATGAGTGATGAACATTTTGTTGTATATGTGCTTGCAAAAACGTCAGCTGTATTTACATAATTATGTGGAGTTGAGTGAAATATGCATTAACTTAATGCCATTAAAAGTGACAAAAAACAGTGAAAGCACATGCTTTTTTGAACAACAATAAATTAACTTATAAGTAGGAACGGAAACAGTCTTTGTAATAAATAATATTTTAACCAAATCGAGTGCAATTAGTAACTAATATTAATAACTGGGTAAATTGATTATAAACTAAATATTACATTCAAAATCATGGGAAGGAGAAGGATAGATAGAAAGTGTCTTGATTGATAGTAATTTAATAGTAATATTCACTCATCTTAAGCCTATTTAAAATATTTTTTAATCAACATTTTAGATTGAGAAAGGAGATATTACAGCTTTGTACTGCCTCTATCGCACCTCACGGTTATCAAAATAGGTGTTCCTACTCACACGAGAACCTTTTATGCCGAATTACTATGATACTATAGTTTAATATATCCGGTGTGCACTGTGACTAGGAGCAACGCATAATTTAGGTAGCATAAAGTTATCTACTCAAATTATTAAAATTTTCGATTCAATTTTGTAAATCTGGGTACTTATTGTTATTTACGTAACAGGAAAAGGAAACCTGTAATTTGTGGTAATTGTATTGAAAATGCAATGAAAGACTGTAACATGGAGAAACTGCAACTCACCCGTCTACGATATGATTGAATGACATATATATGTGTGTTTTCGTTTTTTATTGTTAGATTATAATGTTCCGGCCATTAAAGCTGTAAACGCATCAGCTTTAGCTTTTAGTATTTTGTAAAGACCATTCCATTCATTCCATTGTACAGTTTGTGACCGACGCCGCTGCTCTTAACAACTACTCTTAACAATTAAGTAGCTTAAAGCGAGTCATATCCTTTGCCGGAAACCATGATAAGCCGATTTAAAAACGCACTGTTGAACGCTGTAAGCTCACCTGTTTTGGATGGGAATAATTCATCGACTGTTGTAAGTGGTCGTGGTGGAAGATCTTCTGGTTCTTCGACTTCTGCTGTACCTCATTCATATTCTTCTCCACATCTCAACGGCAATTCTGAAACTACACTTACAAATAAAAACGCTCGTTTACAGCAACCTCAAAATCATGGTGCATCTTCCGATTATAGCCCTGGAGGGGGATCCAACGGTTTCCAGGAACGCGTGAAGAGATACGAGTATGGAAGGCCACATTTTCTTCAACTTAGTACACCGGACGAGATTGTAGTTACCGCAGACCATATAGTGAGGCCCATAATTGTTCCAAGAGATCTGGCGCATCTGCCATGGGAAACGGGCTACGCGGAGTAAGTTATTCACCACAGTGTGTTGTTGTAGAATGATGCTGTAATTATTTATATGCATAGATAGAGCTGTATTGAATACGTAAATGAAATGTTCATTTTGTTGTGGAATTCTTTAAGGACAATAAATTCAGGAAAATCCAAAGTGAATGAAGATCAAGCACGGGTACATGTCGCTTCTGTCAAGTTTGATATTGAAGATGGAGAATCGGAAATTAAAGAAGTGAGTATTCCATATTACTACTATGGAATTTTCGATGGACATGCAGGATCAGGTGCTGCAGTTGCAGCAGCTACCCGCCTGCACCAAATCATAGAGGTATTTTTCTCTTGAATACATAGACAATAAATTAGCATACCAGACCAAACATGAGTGGCTCAATAATGTTTTGAATTGTTATATTTGACGTAAATTCGCTTGTCATATGTCAAATGGCTAGTGGGGTAGCAGTTTGAAAGAATTGTGTGTGATTTAAAAAGTTTTGAATGTATTTATCAGGAAAAGCTGAAGGAAGTTGGTCATCATTTATGTCAGGACGGGCCGTTTTGTGAGTTTAACTCAAAAACCTCCAAAGGCAAAGGTGTAATGTGGTTTCCTCAGACTAATATAACAAAAGATTCGTTAGTTGTGGGAGCACTGGAGTCAGCATTTTATGAAATGGACGAATTAATACGCGAAGAAAATCTAAAATATGACGGAGTAAACGGGGGCTGCACTGTTGTCGTATGCCTGTTCATTTTAGGGAAAGTGTTCATTTCCAATGCAGGAGACTCGAGGGCGATCCTTTGTTACCGGGATTTAGAGCCAGTGCCTTTATCTAACGATTTCACACCAGAATCAGAACGCGCAAGGATACGTCTAGTTGTAAGCTGATAGTTTCACTTTAATTCATCATAGCTGCTCTCTGAAATTCCATAAAAGATCGCGTAATGAATCTGTTTTATTGCTTGTAATAGGCAGCGCAAAATCCGCAGCTTTTAGGAACGGACTTTACTTCGAATGAATATTTGCGACGACCTGTTAAAAGGGATCTGGGAAGTAAAATTCTGTATAGAGCAGCTCATATGACCGTAAGCATAATATATACAATATGATGATAATTTGTTTTGTACTCTGTTGGGTAAAAAAAATAGAATACATATTACAGCATGAGATTATTATGTTCTTTATACAGGGTTGGGCATATAAAACAGCTACGGTTGAAGATCTTAAGTTTCCTGTAGTTTTTGGACATGGGAAAAGGGTGAGCCAAAGCTTTCCCATTGTTGTTAGAATGTCGTAAGTAGGAGTTTTAAATGGCTGTGTTTAAAAAAAATTTCATTGCAGAGTCGCGTATTGGCAACAATAGGAGTCACCAGAGGTTTTGGAGGTATGTAACTTTAACTGAGCAGTTAGTAAGCAGTTTAATAATATAACATAAACGATGATATTTAATATTTTACGTCTTCAATATTATCATTAATTCATATCATTTCAGATCATGAACTGTACGCCCACAGCACTGCAATTAAAATTAAACCGTTCCTAACATCCCAGCCTGAGGTAATTATATTATACATGTTTGTGTATGTATATTTTATTACGATGTAATAATGCGTTTGTTTTAATAACTGACAATATTGATGTTTGCTTGTTAGGTGAAAATTCTTGACTTGATAGAAGATAATCTTTTGGAAGATACAGTAATTGTAATGGGAACAGATGGACTTTGGGACGTCACCTCAAACGCAACTGTTTCAAAAATAGTTTTTAGTACTTTGGACCAGTTCCCGGAAATTGACACAGGAAGATACAAATATAGATATGTTTCTGCTGCTCAGGACCTCGTGATGCACGCAAGAGGAAAGTTCCAGGATAGAAATTGGAAAATGAGTGACGGTTCAGGTATGTCTGTCAAATCTTGTCAATTATTTACCTGTATTGCCGGGATATATGTATGTTTATGTTTTGCTTTTACAGCTGCTACAATTGATGACATATCCGTATTTGTAATTCCGTTGGGTCCTTTCTATCGCGATGCTTTAAAAAATGATCCCTCTTCGATGTCTCTGTCCTCATCCACGCCGGACACAACAATTGTAAACGCTAATGATAATGAATCCTGTATGTTGGATATTAATACTACACCGAATAATTTTCCAGACGATAACAATGCGAATAGCTCTACAAGTAACATTAGTAGCAATAGTAATTTCCCTGAACATTCATCGTCATTAGATAACCGCAACAATGGTGTTAGTGTTGGTACTTCTGAAAGTAACTTCGTAGTAAATGGATCAAATGTTGAACTAGTCTCTGAAGCCATTGATTTAGAAATGGACGAACCTAACCATTAAATGAATGCAACTTTACTGTAACATTATCTTACTTATTATGTTGTCTATTATTGTAACTGAACAATTAGTTTATACTGCAAATATTGCAATGCAGTTTTTAGTATTTTGCGTTTGCAAACTCGCTTCGTTAATTAATTGACTTTCTCACATGGCAAATAGCATAAGATAACATAACATTATGTTTATTTATTTATTTACATGATGTAATAATATAATTTGTAAATCTATATATAAAACGTAACTATTATATTAATCTATATGTGTAGTTGTGTAGACATAATAATATATAATACTATCGCATGTCCGCATTAATCAATGAATCACGTTTCCACTTACTGTATTTCACATTCCATAATGAAAATATATATACCCTATAAATAATATAAATTTTCTTGTATGAACTTTATATATCATGATGATGATGATCTTGCAGTGATAAAGTAGTCTTGAATTTTTTATTATATGAAATACCTACCTACACTACATATTTTAATGCATGCGAATGAATATGTAGCAGTAAACTTTAAAACCATATACTTGTTCTGTGATATAACTTTTGTTTCGCTTCTAACCTAATTATTTTCGCTCTTTGATTTTTGTCATTTGTTGGATATATATAAGATTATAATGATGATATATAAATGCTATTACATTTTGATGTAAATTGTGCCTAGAAAATGAAAAATATTGCACTACGTTACTTTGTACACTGATCACACATTTTTTTCCATCTCACGCGTGACACGCACATTTATCAACCATGAAACGCAACCTTAGAAAGCATTCCAGTTTTACACGTTGTATGTCCGCTGTCAATAGTCAGTAGCATTTTTCCATCATACAGAAACTAATTTCATGCCTATTGATTTTAGGTAAATGTCTCTCCACGAAAAAAAATTCGCGAAAGACAACTTATATGGCAAACACCAGAACCAGCACCCCGTCATCCGTGTACGGTGTTCATTCAAGTAAAAAGCCCATCGACTGCGGATGAGCATTGTTCTGTGTGTGCTCTAATTGTCTCATTAAGTCGTTCATTTGTTGATTTATTTTAGAAGTCGCCTTTCGGAGACTTTACGTCAGCTTTTTTAAGAAAGAACACAATAATCATTTTGTTAAAACAACATTTCACCTTGATTGCTGTCGTTTTCAAATATGCATAGATTTGTTGTAGGATGTTGTATTTTTATGAATGCGATGTTAAAATTTGTTGAAGAAATAAGAAAAAACATTGAAGTTACAGCAGGGTAATGTAATGATAATAATAGTGAATATAATCCAATGAATGATTTTTAGTAGATACTTACATGTTAACGGATTTATTAAACAATACATATTTCTTTCGAGTTTTGTTTTTTTACGCATTAGTCATCATAAGTACCAAAACAACTCACAGGTATGAATTTGAGTAATCATTCAATCCTAATTACCTCCCCCAAATGCTTTTCCAGATCTTATACAAACATATCGTTTTGAAAAATGAACTATAAGGAAGATGTAACTCTAAGAAGGTTTTAGATTAAAGAAGACAAGGGGAGATGAAACAACAATCCAGATTTAAAATTTAGAAAGAGAAATCAAAGAAAATTATGACACAGAACATAATATTATGCAGCCATGCATATTACTTTTCATAACTACATATTATAATAGAATTGTTACAACTTTGCGCGGAATTCTTGTTACAATAATTATATATGAAAACAATAATAATTAGTTGATAAAGCTATCTTACACACTTCAACAAGCGACATACACCAAGCGAACTGGATGGGGTATGGTATGGTATATCTGTGTAACTTAAACTCAACACGGTTTTTTACACATAAAAAGTTTGCTAATGATAAGGTTAGTTTAGTTCAAAATGCACAAATCGACAGGTAGTTTAATTTTATCAGTCGCTTTTTTTGTCTCCGCCGGAAATCGAAAGCTTCTTATCCAATTTTTCATGTTCTTTAAGGAGCCTGTCGTATTCTTTGTTGACATTTTCTGCCTGTGATTTGAGAACTTCTTTGTCACGAAGAGATGCAGCCAATTCTGAAATTGATTAAAATGATTTCCTGATTCATTTTTGACGATGATTTGTAGCAAAAATATGTTGAAATGAGTCAATATATATACCGTCTTTAAGAGATCTTATTTCAGCTTGTAGTTTCGATACACCTTCGTCTCCTCCTGATTTTTTTCCGGGGCCACTTGATTGCTGATCAATGATCATTGCTGCTGTCTTGGATGCGTTAGCCGCCTGCTTTAACGCTGCTTCATTCTCAGCCATTAGGCAAGCCTGAATGGACAACAGAGTCGTGAGTCGACGAATAATCCTAAAGGGGAAAAATTATCCGATTTCAAACTAAAGTTGAGAAACACTGTAATGATTACGTTAATAATTCTTTCAATTGGCATACGCTGTAAGAAGTGTATAAATTTATTTATACATAATATATATCTGCAAAACATCTCATGTACATACCTCAGGTCAGGTAAATGAAAAGGGATATTTTTTTACCGAGAAACAATAATGTCAGGAGACCAAATAGGCCATAGAAGTAGAGTGCTGTTTGTGCCCCCAGACTCTGCAGAATTTTCGACCGGAAAATTTTGTTCCATCT
The DNA here is from genome assembly GCA_027744095.1 of Zhuqinia jingwanae. Lineage (NCBI taxonomy): Eukaryota > Metazoa > Arthropoda > Collembola > Entomobryomorpha > Paronellidae > Zhuqinia > Zhuqinia jingwanae. Next base: position 15,142 of record JAHZNC010001470.1, read on the forward strand.
AGAAGTACATAAAGGAAAGGTAACACAATGTAATTTATTCTTGTGCCATATTTTTATATCAACCAAAAAAAATTAAAAACAATGAATGAAGATATTACCTTTGTGGTGAAATCAAGGGTAAAAGTAAGATTACTAATACAAATATTTCTGAATACAAAAATCCAGCCACTAAGGACCACTGGAGACTCATTTTTGTGTCTTCACTTTAATGCCACCAATTGACAAATTCCTTGCTTTCTTTAATTGGTTTGTTAACCTTTTAAATGTGTGTAAACTCAAGTTTACTACAAAACGCTGAAAATGAAAAAATTGATTAATACTTTTGATTTGTAAAGACATGTAACAATTATTGTGAAATATTTTGGCACTTGAGTCTCCTACCCTTTTTTATATCACTAGACTTCACGTTTGTTGCTCGCTACTAGAAAGCGGACGTTCGTGTGTTGGGCTCACAAAGTACCTGATTTTGTAACAAAAAATATACCTGTTAGGTAATTAACAAAATGAACATGAAGGAGCTTGAGATCTCACACGATATGCTACATTAAATATATATGAATGTAAATGCACGTCAACAAGTTATTGTAGCTGTTGAATTAACTTCTTACAGCATCCAATCCAAAAAGTGAATCACATTAAAATATACGTACAATAATATTCCTTCTCCCAGTCGGTATAGCGCTTATCAATCTACGTCGCTTAATTAATGATGTAGCTCCAATCCTGTCTGTTGTTATTTTGAACGAGATGTCAGTCAGCAGGCGAAAGGGCAAACTTTTTTGTTCTTTGGACCAAATCTTCATATATAAAGCTACTCAACAACACCTTTTTACTACACACATGACTATGACACAGCGTTATAGCTCATAGCATCTCTCTCACTCAACTTGAGATTTCCAAGCTCATAGTGTACGCAGTATGCACACTTGCACACGTACGTACATTACATTCCCATCGCATCACTCCGCTTGCGCTTGATCTTTTCTATTCTTGCTTATTATTACTATTCCTCCTCAAGGAAATACTATATAGCTACTTGCAAGATAGACAATGTAAAAAATGAAGCTACGCAAAGTTGGAAACATCATGCATTGCAATAACAGTTTAGCAATTTCAACATTCAATAAATTGTCTGTGTAGTATCATGTTATGTTTCTAACCTCTACCCAATAATGCAATGGGATTTAAAAAATGATGGCTGTCGTTTGTAATAAATGTTGGTTATCTTTATACAGCGTTTTGGATAACATAGATTGAGTAGATTTTACCCAACTTCCTGCTGCTTGTCTGTCCCCCAATGGGATTTCGTTGGGGGGGATGGGGAAAACAACATATTGTACCCCTCTTCAGTATTAAAGGATTTCTCAAGGTCTACTGTCATTAGCAGGTTCGACATGCATACCAAGACCAACTTTAAAGGAGTATGGAATGGATAATGGACTATGACCTCCGCCATTTATGTAGCAATTTGTTCACACCAGACTTACTTCCAATATCCATGAATGCATCCATGTAAATTGATGATGAATTGTGGACGCTATGATGTAGTTTTTTTTACCTTGAAGCTATAAATGTAAAATTCAAGATTTATGATTTTAACCGGAAATGGAGTATTTTGAAATAATATGTGCCTTCACTACAAAATGCACTTCCTGGGAATACATTTTTTTAAATTGATACAGCCAGCATGGACTTTCAACTTTAGACGAGCGTTTTAATAAATTCTCACTTTTATTAGCACCGACCAGGGTACAGAGTACAGAGAAAACGAGATGAAGACAGAGTTAGCAAAAATCTCTTCCTCTGCAAACTTTTTTTTTGTATATTATTTTATGCAAGTCTTATGCATAGTCCTAATATTTGCAATTTTTAGTGTGCATCTCATTTCAATCTCTTATTTTATGAAAACTTTTACCGCAATTCGTGGCCTAAATTATGTCAATAATGCTAAACATTTGTATTATGTATATGTTCAATTAAAGAAAACCGAGATATGGAAATTGTAGTAATTTGGAATTGCAACTTGACCTTGCAAATAAACAGGAATATATTCAAGATTCACCAAAATAGTTAAAATGGGTATGATGTGCTCTCTCCATTTCCCATTCTCCAGCATTATGAATGATGTGAAAAATGCTTTCATGTAACATTGAACATGAAAATAATTATTGCTTTTTGAGTTCATACACGTGTAGTACAATGAATGACAATAATAGTAGGTAAGCAATTATGAAAATGAAGCATATAAAAATGTACGATACCAGTACATGTATACGTACGTGTATCTTACGTGTCATCGTTATCATTAGGAGTCGATGGCATGAGTCATTATCCGTCGTAAAAAGTCGAATCTTCAGGGTCATTTGCTTTGTATCTTTCCCGTATTGTATTTACAGTACAGTTGCATTACGTCATCTACCCTATAACAACGTGAGAACCGACCACCACAGATTGTGAGATTCCACATTTTGGTATTAAATTAAACCACCGAGGTTGCATTTTCCAACGTGCTATACATATTTCTTAGTCCATCTATACAACATTTTGCAATTTGCCTTAGTTTTATTTTAAACTAGCCGGAATGTGTTACAGCATATATCAAAGCCGCAGTTAGCTGGCATTTTCTACAGCTCATAGTTTGGATTTTGGATCTCACGCAATCTAGATCTGAACTCAGTCTGTGGATAAATCGCATTACAGAATCATTCGGAATTAAATGGTGAACTGCAAAAGTACATCACTAGAGCTTTCACAGTGCATTATTGCATACGCATACTATCAATTTGATAAGCGTTTCTTCTCATGTCTCATATGAAGAAATGCAAATGACATCTCATTCCACCCCAATTTTAGATATCAAATGATTTAATAGAAATTGTTTTATTTTATTTTTGTCATTCTTTACACAACAGGTACACTAAAATCTTTCAATCCTATTCACATTTCAATTTACACATTTTTTACAATTTAATATAATTGTAGTAACAAAATTATTTTGCACATATCGACTATCGTTTCACAAAGGACGTAATGCATTCGTAAAGGGGTAAATAAACTTGTAAATACTCTTACGCATTATACACACCTTAAAGTACATGAGTGAAAGTGAAACATGAATTGTCACAAATAAAAAATAATAATTAGAGCTGGGACGTAGACCTTAATAATGCTATACTAATTTCGAATTGTACTATACTCATTTGCTAATCTATGTACATATGATTAAGTAATACAAAAGTATTTACTTATATAAGGGAAATACGTTAACGTAGTACTGATTACAAACTCAAATGAGGTATATAATAAAATACATTTGTTAACAATATTTAATTTTCGTTTTCGTACTTTATCTGCATAATGAATTCAAAATTTAACTCCTTCAACAAATTATTATAAACGTGGTACTGCGCATTTCACAATTTGTAGTAATTCATATCCTGTAAATTCATTGTTCTGAATCGCCTGAATAACTTTTGAAGCATTCAGCTTCCGCCGTCGTATTGGTGCTCCGATAGCTTGAATAGCTGTGAGATTACCAGTATCAAGATGAGATAGGTAACTAGCATCAGCTTTTTCAACTTTGATAACATTTATATCCTGCTTTCCGTCATCACCTGTGGTCATGATTGAGATTTGTCCGAAGTGCTCATCTGCATCCACAACTCGTTCTCCGCATCCAGGAATTTCGATATGTTCTATAGTGTTGGCTACGTCCTCCAACCGAGCTCGCTTGGCGTCAAGTTCAGATAAATCGTGATCTGTGCTATCTGCAGTACTAACATCCATCTCACCATCGGATACCGACATAATTTGTCCACCAATAACGTGGCCGTTTTGTCGAGCATATTCCGTTCTTTTGTGACGAGATGATTTGGAATGAAGAACCAAGTCGTGTCTATGTGCTCGTAGGATGCAGTTGCAAAATCGACAATACGCCTTGGAATTATCGCTTTCGAATGGACGTAACCAAGCTTTGGCCAAAAGAAGAAGAAAATTGAAATTAGTAGGAGGAGTGGTTGGAAATTCAGGGATCACTATGTACAAGTATTACATTGATATACAGGATATACAAATTGTGATTCCAATAGCTCGATAAATAAATCTTACATTTTAAATCGTCCAGTTCTTCCCACTCTTTCCGGTATTTCTTAGTATATTGTGGTCGCCCTGCATTTGCTGATGTGGATCCAAACATGGGATCCTTGTCACTTTTCTTTGGACTTCGCATGCGAATTTCCGCAGGTGGATCTTGTGTCACAATTTGAACAGAAATAGGCCCCGTATTTGCTCCAGTGACAGACGCTGTAGCCGCATTTTTAGCATGCTTTTGCGTGTTTGAATGTCCAGTAAGATCCGCTATAAACATACAAGATACAAACAACCATGTATTGATCCACTTCAATGAAGTATACGTATAAAAAGGATCACATAAGATCTTGGAATATTCCGTATTGTATCTTTATACTTACATCTGTGTGCTCGTAAAACAATGGAGCACCAGCGACAATAAACCTTGGATTCGTCATTCGTTACTTTCACCACCCATTCTAAAAAAAACAATTAGGTACAAAAATGGTAAAAGGTAGTCGGCAAGAACAAAACACTGCGCGTGAAAATAAGACCTTATATTACGTATTATATATTTTGTCAACAAAGTCAGTACTACTCACCTTTCAGATTCGGATCCAACAACCATTCCTCCTGGAAGCGCGTCATATTTCACCTCCAATTAAGTTCCCTGCATTACATCAAGAAATTTTTTATTGTCATATATCTCATTTATGCTAGTTTAAAAAAGGAAGTTTAGGAAAGCTTTCTCGGGAAATGACGATATGAGTCATGACTGAAAACTATGCATGTGTATATGTACATTAGTATTAGTGCCTTGTGTGATTAATTGTGGTGAGGGATAAATGAGCCGCATCTTGCGTTGATTCAGAAATGATCAAAATTCATGTGCCTTCTTACGAGTTTCGATTTCGATGTACTTTCTCTTCCCTCCTGGCCAGCAACAAAAATGCTTTCTTATGTTCTGCCATCGCATTTTTCATGTACTCGTGGTCAATGTTATCCTAACAAATGTCACGAACAAAATGACATGTATGTATATTAGAAATGCTGTAATTTCATGATTTCAAGTTGTCATCTAAACTTCTAAATTAATCTATTCAGCCCAGTCTAACTAACCAATTTCTAATTCCCTACTTCCTTTAAAAGCACAGCAATAAAACAACAAATATGCCCACAAAGCCAGCTCCTTCCGAGAACTAGCATAACAAAAAGCTTCAACATGAATGCAAGTAGTATAATATGACGACGATTCTAATAGAAAGTATGGAAAATGGACAATTAAAAATTAAATCTTTACCTGACACGTTAAATTTCCAGAGCAGTTTGTTGCTTAATTGTAGAATTTCAAAAAAGTTTCTCCTAGTCGGCTATTTATGTGTGAATTGTACAGATAGCATAATCAGCAGGCAGGCACCAGCACAAAAACACAACTGAGCCTTGAGCTAAGCTCAAAAAGTGCAGGCAGAATAGCCAAATGTTTTGGGGCTGCTGCTATAAGCGTCGCACTATGCTAAACGTATAGTAAAATACACTACATGATATGTTAACTATATGTATCAGCAGATAATATGGGATTTCTTATGGACCGCCCCTCAAAAAAGAGCTGCTTGCTGTCTGCTGCGTCCTCTACAGTTTTCGTAGGCTACAGCCACGCCGCCTTTTGGAGCTGCGGCAAGTAGCAGGCTATAATGTCCAGCTTGTTCTCTAAATCATTCCTCCACCGTTCCAAGAAGCTAATTTTTATGAAACACAAATTCTTCCATTTTAAGGTGCACTTGGCAAAGACTAGACTAACTTTCATGGATTTATTTCCAAACATGATCTGTCATTTCCCCCATTTTCATTCAATTTAATTAGAAGGGGAAATGAAAAGGGGAGACTGGAGATCTTTGTTGCCTTCATGGAGTGAACGCAATAGCCGCTGGCTGTATGTTGCCTTTAGTACCAAATTACGGTACAAGATGGTAACATATAGGGCCACATGTGATTATGATGATACTTTTGGTATTTTGGATTTTTCATAATAATATTACATCTCTGTGCTTTTGTGTATCGTTTTGTTTTGATGGAATGATTTCACTCACAGGGAAAATTGGAGACAAAACTGGAATTGTACTCATCATGATCACACACAACCACAACTCAATCACAATGTCGCGCACTATAGCTCAAGTCGCATGATAAAAACTACACATACACAGCCAAAGAGCCAAAGTTGAAAGTGATTCTGATATACTATTCTGTCTCTCTTTTCTCCCTGTGTGCTTCATTTGTTCTCTTCTTTTTGTGAACCCTTGTTATTATTGTCGGCTTTCACCGGCTGATCTGAAACTCATTTTTGTGAAAAGAAGTATCCTATTTTCCGCTATTATCCGCTATATGAGATAATATATTATGCGTGTATTGTATTTATGTTGGTAGAATTTTTTTTATTTCCCATATCTTCCACTTTAATGTGGAGCTGGAAGTGTAACTAGAGACTGGAGAAAGTTTTTCTTTCTCGGAAGCGTGTTAAATATTTGGAGCTGAGGGAAAGTAAATAGTAATAGTTGTACCAAATTTTGTATGTATAGGGAAAGGAGTTCATAAAAAAGGTATTCCGAAAACTTAAGTAAACAAAACCTAATGATTGTTAAACGTAACTTTATATTTTATTTATATTATTTTTAATTATTTGAAATGCAAATTTTGCATTTGTGTTCCAGAAAATTACCCTGGACGAATGTGTGGGAGGAAAAGCCATTCAACAGCTTGTGTAAATGATGTCCCTCTATTTATAAGGTGTGTTTTGTAATAAAAGTGTATACCATTAAATTTTTACCAGTGAAGAAATAATGGCAAAACGAGTAGACGAGTGCCAAACGTACGCTTGTCAGATTCAAGCTTGCTTACAAAGTACGTAGAGTTTAACAATTTTTGACTTTCGTAAAACATTTCCTATCATCTTCGTGGAGTGCTTATATTTTGTTTACTGAACTATTTATTCAAAATTTTAGAAAATAATTACCAACAAGATGCTTGTCAAAGTGCAGTAGAAGCAATGCTAGATTGTTGTGAACTCCATGAATCAAAACAATTTCCCTCTTGTGATGGTTTCAAGTTCTTGTTGAAGAAAAGAATTGCAGAAAAGCAGAAGCAACAAGAGAAAACTTCCAAAAACTAATTTGTAAACCCATCAAGTGTTTTGTTAAATTAGCGTTCCAACCAAGTTCATTAGAAGGTTTTTCAAAGCTATATATTGTTGAATTAGAGATTATCAGTATGTACATGAAAAAAGCAATGATATGCAATGTTTACAATAATTCTCGTATTCCTTTGACAAGGTTTTTTGTTTATATTCCCTACAGGATCATTCGCTGAAATAATAGTCTATTCTTTGTCCAATACACGTGGAATTTCGTTCACGATTTGTCTCATTTTTTTTATCTGTTATTGAATAATGTCCGAGATTCGACAAAGACAAAACTACCAGAATTTCAAATCGAGAAAAACCTTTGTGGAGAAATTGCCATTTTGGAATCGATATCGAAGGGGTTTAATTTTTGGAGGGTCACTTCTTACATTTTGTTTTGTCTACAGTGCACCACTTTACTACTTTTTTCGAACGTAAGATAAAGCTGTTAGCACGTACATATTATCATTATTAAAGTATTTTATGATAAATTATCATTGATAATGTAATATGACATTGTTTCTTTTAGACCTCCTGATTATGTTGATCCACGAAGTACTTTGTGGCCTGGTGAATTAGCTGCACGCAAAACTTATCCGGAACAGTGTAGAGATAAATTATCGGTGCAACAAGCACGGGCTGCTGAAGCGGAAGCGAAGAAAGCAGCAGATGCTACTGGAAAACAGTAGAAAGTTGACGATATCATAGCGTACAGTAAGGTCGTCGTCAGTCAGGATGGATGCAGTTTTGAAAGCCAAAAGACGTCTCAAACTTTTTCCAACTTATCTAGCAGAGTGTTCCAGTGAAGGTGCCACCTATGCCAAGTGTGTAGTTCGGACTGACGATCCCAAAATTAATCAGTGCAGCCAAGAATTCGATGCCTTCCGCAAGTGCTTACAGCGCGCTGCCAAAAAACAATCTAGTCGTATTTAATAGTGTAAAGTAATCATCAGTTCAGAATTTCTTTGTGCACATCAATTAGTCGCGAGGTAAAACTTTAAAATGGGAGCACTACTGATTGCAAGAGATTTGTGTGCTGGACTCATCATCCGTCTGTTAGCAATAGGATATGGTATTCATCATGATTCAAATAACGATGTGAAGTACACCGACATAGACTACAGAGTTTACACTGATGCTGCGGCATATGTGGTTGAGGGACAATCACCGTACCAGCGGGAGACCTACAGGTACACGCCCATTTTAGCATGGTTGTTGACTCCTAACATCACCACCTCGTGGGATTCCTACGGAAAAATCTTGTTCAGTCTTTTTGATATCCTTGCCTGTTATCTAATCTACTTAATAGTGATGCATGAAAATGGGAATGACAGTATGCTCGCCCGGAAGTGCACTTACCTGTGGATATTTAACCCTTTGCCAATTGTAATTTGTAGTAGAGGGAGTTCAGAGTCTATCATCCTATGTTTGGTTCTTGCTGTTTTGTACTTGTTCTTGAAGCAAACTTACTTGTTGTGTGGGTTGGTTTATGGGTTTGCTGTGCATTTTAAAATTTACCCAGTAACATATTGCTTACCAATGTACTTATGTCTAGGCCAAAGTAGTAATCAGACCTTTCAAAACAATTTAACAAGTGTTAAAGGTGTACTCTTGTCACTCTGTAACGATATATTGACCTACACTCAGCCACGACTAATTTTGGTTCTTTCTTCTGTTGTAGGGTTCGTTGTGCCAACGCTCATTTGCTATTGGATTTATGGAAATGAGTTTTTAGAAGAAACGTATTTTTACCATGTAACAAGAAAAGATATTCGTCATAATTTTTCCCTATACTTTTATCTTCTCTACTTGAATCATGATCTGGAGGGAGCTTTTGGGCTATTGCTAAAAGTTTTGTCTTTCTTTCCCCAGGCATTTCTTATCTTGGTGGTCACAGTTTTATTTACAACACGTAAAGACCTAGTGTTTGTTATGTTTATTCAAACATATTGCTTCGTTATATTTAACAAGGTATGCACGTCCCAGTATTTTCTCTGGTATTTAAGTTTAATTCCTGTTCTGGGTCCGAAACTGAAACTGAAGTGGACACATGCCACAATTTTGTTTGTTATTTGGTACTTTGCTCAAATTTCGTGGTTATTACCCGCATATTACCTAGAATTTGAGGGTCGAAATACATTTATTTACGTATGGCTGGAGTCAATAGCATTTTTCTGTGCTAACGTAGGTATTCTAGTACAGATCATAAAGGCATACAGTGGAACAATCAGCTTCAGGAGATAGTTTTCTCGGAACATTTCGTAAAAATGAAAACTTTAAAGTATACAACATTTAGACAGTAGCGTCTTAACAGTCAAACCAATTATCATTTCAGAGTTTAAATTATAATTATCCATGCAGGCTTATTATATATACATATATACAAATATAATTATTGTATTATGTATAAACTTTAACATTAGCAATAAATGGTATCAATCAAGAAGCCGGATTATATAATGTATAATGTTTGCGTTGTATTGTTTCAATATTTTGTACATTACACTATTAGAATATCATGTAGTATTGTAAATATTTTGTATAGTAAATAAATGTACATTATAATAATGTACTGTTTATGCAGAGTTTGTAATATTATTGCTAAATAATATAATAATAATCATCAGTGAAAACTAAAACAGCAATACATAACTCATAATTTAAGCATTGTTCACTAATGTTTTAACAAGGAATACACAGGTATAGTAGGTATATTATATAAGTAAGTGATATAGCATGCCAAGCGTAAACGTAGTCATTTTTGTAGTGAGAATTCATTCATTGTAATACCAGACAAAAAAATAAAAAATTGTATTTGTATAATAAAAAAAATTCGAAAGATACAATATAAGATTGTTTGTTGTTTAATTTTTGGTTCATGATGCTTTTGCTCAAGGTACTGAACGAAACGTAGACCCATGCAGTAAATAGCATACTGCTATGTAGCTATTTCCTACATGGGTCTATGTTTCGTTCAGTACCTTGCTTCTGCTAATACGCAGAAAATTAATAATTATACACAGAGTACCCACTTGCAATTTGTTGACATGTTGACAATCAAGGTTTTCCTATTTTGTTCATTCTCATCATTTTTTACATGTTTTATTGAACTACAAAGTATTGGAAGAATTTAAGGTATTCATTGCGACTCCAGAAAGAAATTGGAGTTGATTTTTAACAGGCTAGAAGCTTTACTTACATAAGACATTAGTAGTTCACGATACGGGACCTTATCCACAGTGTGGATTCCACCCACACTATACTATACCACATAAGCATGAAATCATTCATCATCATACAACTCCTTGCTACGGACATTCGGGGAGATTTGAGATGAGAATCTAAGAAACAAAAAGAACTTTTAGCATCTATAGCCATAGCTATGCATGCTGTCATTTCGCTTCCCAATTGCATCATACAATACATATATGTACGTATGTACCAAAACTGGAAGCACTTTTGTAGGTTTTTGTAATAGTGAACAAACTTTTTTTATAAGTTTGTATTTAATTTAATTTTAAACACTGCCGTTCCTTTTATTTATTTTGAAAAACTCAATTAGCTGTAATATAATGGTAAGTATTTATCATATTATTATATTGTGTTCTTGTTTTTTAAAAGAAAGTTTTCATGTGGAATATTTTCTATACTTGTTTTTTAGGCCGGGTCTGTGACAGCAGCAGGTCTGGGCCTAGCAGTAGTGGGTTTCACAGGTCGATACCTTTGCAGCAAAGCTCCAAATATAGCACAAACATTTAGCAAAGTGATGAAAAGTGCGGATGTAGTTTTCAGTACTAGTAAGTATTACACGGGAGGATTTGAACAAAAAATGAACAGAAGAGAAGCATCATTGATTTTGGGAATATCCCATTCTGCAAACAATCCCAATATAATAAAGGTTGGTCATATTTTGATACCTGTGGAGTTTACATACCTACATATATCAACCTGTCATGTAATATACGCGTCATGATTTAATAATGTATTCCATAGGAATCCTACAAAAGATTGATAACTGTAAATCATCCAGACAGAGGTGGATCCCCGTACATTGCATCAAAAATCAATGAAGCCAAGGACTATTTAGAAAAATTTGCCAAAAGGTAGTAGCTTGAGATCTTAATTTAACGCAATATTTACACTAATGTTTTAATAATTCCGTTTTTATTAAGATAATTTTGACATTGTAAATACATTAAATGATAAGTATTGGTGACACAACTATATGTAATATAATTAAAACAGAGCTTAAATAACC
>JAHZNC010001471.1:0-14843 GCA_027744095.1 Zhuqinia jingwanae
CGAGCAACAACAAAGTAAATGGGAGATCAATAGCTTTCTTATTCTACTTCGTCTTCGTCTACTTTATCTTGGCATTGGCAATTTTGTTCTATTTTCTGTTCCTAAAAATCTAGTACGTTTTCCTTATCTGCCACACAATCATGATGCAATATATATGATATGCAGTTGTTGTAGACTTACAATTTATTGACTGAGCTGGTAACGACTGTGTCATTGTCCGTCAGCTCCATTTCTCTCTCTCTCTCTCTCTCTCTCTTTCAGTGAAATCGCAGTAGTTTCTATTTGAGTTTGAGTCTTGTAAAAATTGTCATGCTAGTACATGTTTACTGTCATTCCTAAATCATTTTCCTATCTTGCAACTGGATCCTATATTTTCCCCCGTTTTTTCCGTCCGTTTTTCGTAGACATGCAAACCATTATTGTTATTATGTGGACCAATAGAAAACTGCATCTTTGATGCTGGTTTTTTGGCTGACAATGGACTTTTCAAAAGAGAGAGATAGAGAGAGAGTCAAGGAGGTTTTGTGGCTTTGACAATGACGAATATTATGATGTGATCGCATTATTATATGTGTGGTGGTGAATTGGTCGAGCTACACAGTACACCACCGTATAAAGATCTACTTTACCTTTGATCTTCTTCCTTAAAACCACCGGACATTTGTATATTATAGCCCATACCATAAAACTAGATGAAACACAATTGTTGCTCGTTTTTTAGAACAAGTTTTTAAACAACTTTACGGTGTAGTATAGTATTTCTCCCACCACCTCACACTATTTTTTCTTCTTCTTTCCTGCAGACTCACTCAGATCGTGTGAGGTCAGGTCAAGGAAGACGAGGGAAAAGCAACGTGCCAAGGGAAAATATAAGAACGAAACGAAAGAAAAAAAGGAAATGAAATCAAGCTATGACTCCTTCAAGTCAATTCAACGGGAATAACAAGGAAAGAGATCTATGTGGGGACCACAATGTGATGATGGTATACGTATAATATAATATAATAAATATGTATAATATATTTATATATTTTTTTGTTTATAGACACATAACTACCTATGCAGAGAGAGCACAAGGATAAGAAGAGAGATAAAAATGGAAGATGCGCTGATTTGATTCAGATAAACTATCCACATACATACCTACTTTATAAGTACATATATTATGCAATAGCTACTTTTTATGTAGGCATTTCTAACTTTTTTTTACATTCTTTTTTTCCCACATTCATAAAATGCTGGTGGCATGAAAGTATATGTAATAGATGGTGGTATGGTATAGTGCAGTATATATAGGGCAATTGATTCGTAGAATTGGGAATAGGACCTACAGCAAGAGACTTTTTTTCTCCATCAGAAGATTATGGACCGTGATGTGTGTCATATACCCAAAAAAAAAGAGAAAAATAAGTTAAATGGAAAACAAACTGAAAGGCATAATAATGGTGAACTAAACTAGGTATATATAATATACTTCGAAATAAGAAAGTAAATAAAAAAACGTAAGGGAGCCGCAGAGAGAGAGAGAAAGAAAAGTTTTCTTCAAGTGTGTCCTATCATCGTCATGATCATGATCATCTTGAAGAAGAAGAAGTCGTATTCTTCATCATTTTCCCATCTTTATGCATCCCATCTTTGAATATTATAAACTCCCCATTGTGGTAGTTTACATTGATCTAATGATGACGATGATAGTGATATCATAATAATATCACATATCATCCCAGGCATCATTATAATAATGGCAAACTTTAAAGGTATTTCGATAGTCATCATCATCATCATCCATCTAGCTTCTTCAAAAGTCTTTCCACTTGGTTATATTTTTATTCTTCCAGGAAGCCATTACTACTCCTGCCAGAAACAAAATAGCATCCGACGAACCAACAAACAAACAACAAAATTCGCACAGCTAAAGTACAAAATAAGGTAAAAAGAAGAAGAAACAAGAACCAATAACTTTTTTTTTAAAATTTTTATTCTTCCAGGAAGCCATTACTACTCCTGCCAGTAACAAAATAGCATCCGACGAACCAACAAACAAACAACAAAATTCGCACAGCTAAAGTACAAAATAAGGTAAAAAGAAGAAGAAACAAGAACCAATAACTTTTTTTTTAAACTTTGACTTTATTACATTCTTATCATCAAGCTACAAAAATATAATAAAATTGTACTCCCATTTCAACAGATCATCATCACAAGTAACAAGGAAAAGCCTTTGGAAAAAACTGAATAATAAAGAATTTGGCAAATTCCCTTTCTTTCATTATAAAAAAAAAATACGCATATAACCTTCAGCTAAACAATAAGTCTTTTTTTGTATACATTTTTTATTATTTGGGGTAATAAGAGAAACATGACAAAAAAAATAGTACAAAGCACTCTACACCTACTTACTTTTACCTCCTTTTCTTGATTGAGTGTGTGATAAAAGTGAAAAGAAATAATTTCCATTTGCATACCTATATTTATTTATGTCATGTCTCATGTCTGACTAAAAAGGAAAGTTTTTAAATCGGATATTCCGCTTGTTTTCTTTTATACTAACATTTACCTGTTACTGCCAAAATTCATCCATCTATATATCCATCCTTTTTTATTATGTTTCATTTCATATGTATGTATATTATCATATCATCATCATCATCGTTATCAATATCGGCTACGGCGTTCTCGGTTATCTTCCAATTTTTTCCCAAGTGAAAATACACAAAAAAAGAATTTCGATAGTAAAGTAAAAATCGCATAAATAATGCATAACGGCATGTGGTGTATAGTTTTTTATATATGTAGCTCCTTTGTCCTTTGTGGGATACTCGTATATACTTTTTTTGAGTTCCTCCTTCTTCTTTTTATTTTGATGATATGGTTTGTTGCCTAAAATGGTTGGTGGTGGTGACAGTGCTTGGATAATAGCAGCACACGTGCTTAAAAAAGTAATGGCATCTCAAATATTTATAATTTTCCATCATTCAAATCGAAAGGAAGCTGATGATGGAAGAAATACATGTGAGTGAATAATATATGTATGTACGTGCATCCCTACACATATTATATACTTTGTATCTTGTACGTTCCTTTTTTTTATGCCTTGTTACATAATTCACTCCTTTCGAAAGCACTTCAAGACAAGGCTGGTCGTCTTTTTCATCATCGCAATCACAAAATAGCTGCTCAATAAACAATCATAAAAATAAACGTTATGGATATATATATACAGGTGTATATATGTGTATATAAATTATGTTACATTATGTTTGTATTATATATTATAGTGGTTCTCTGTTGAATGTTGAAGTGGAGAGGATTTTCGTTTTTTCTTCTTCGACATAATAAGAAAGCTGTTAAGAAAAAGCCACGATATAACTTTGTTGGTTCTTCAACCGCGGCAAACATTTTCTACATATTATTATTTCAAACACACACAGCTTATACCTGACGACAAGACAGGCATAGTGAATCTGGAATGAGCAGTTGTAGAATAAATATCAGTTTTGTAACAGTAACAACAACAATATAGTTTAGTTTGTTGGGAGTGCATGCATGCAGTTCATGTGTGCACACACACACACATGCATGCATACAATACATACAAACGTCACACGAAACATTATGTTTTTCCCCTTTTTTTGGTATATTTCACCAAAAAACCAACCAAACAAGACAGACAAGCAGTTTTAGTAGTATACATAAATATTTTTTGTTCATAGTAGTCGTGTAGTAGATCTAAAGTAGTATTAAAAATTCAATAAGCACTCGCAAAGTAACAATAACGAGTCAATTGCATCCATTCTCTTCTTTTCATTTATGTATATAATACAACATACAACGCGCACTTTGTGTACACACACACATATACACAAACTAGTCGTGTGTGAAGTAGCAAAGGGAATAAAAATAGAGAAAATTCCAGACTGCTTTCCCTTTTATGTTTCTTCCTACTTTTCTCTCCCTATTACCACTTTCATTGGAAAGCTTTTGTCACAAAAATGCATGTATATGCTGTTTCACATATACATACATGCATAAAAAACATTGGAATCCATTTAATTCAGTTGCTATACAAGCAGAGCACACTAAAAATAAAACATGTAATTTCGTATGGAAGTATATTATTAGTGGACATTGGACTGGACCATATACATACAACGTAGCTACCTATATAAATACAACTACTTGTAAGACTGTTGCTTTTTGATGATGCGTATAAGTAATATTAGCATGGTGATAGTTGTGGGACGTGGGAGTAGCGGGGGTACTTATTGCATATTCCCGCATCGTTTTCACTTTTTACTATACACACACACACATTAGTGCTATTTATATATATAGTCATGTCCGATTCACACGCATAATATATCTACGTCATAAATGCTGAAAGGGTGTGTGTAAAGTGTGTAGATGCATGCATTATTTATACGTATAATGTATGTAGGTAGATGAGGACACGTTCTATACTGTTTGTAGTTTGAGCTTTATGGAAAATGAAAGTTATTTCCATCTCCATCCAAGCGAATAATAATAATGAGAATATAAGACTCACAATAAACATATATCATAGGTACAATGAAGGGACGATGAGAAGCAATAACATTAAACGAAACGTGTGTTGTCATTATCATCATTATTGCTTTTATTATTATCATCAGCCAATCCGCAGTTATAAAAGAGCAGCAGGAAGTAACACAGCTATTAAGCTGCATAGATACTATTATGTAGCAGTTGCTGTTACACATTTTACAAAAAAAAAACACGCATGGTTTTATTAGAATACAACATATGGCATGGTACATGCTAGTATTTTTCAATAACTTCTCATCCTTAATCAAAATTGAAAGTATGTAATATAAAAAATGTCCGACTTGAGTAATAAAATGGCAACGAGAGAGCTGCTTTTTTTGGAGAGAAATATAGCAACATATGCTTGTGAAAGCACCTTTGTTGAGCAGAGGGAGTTAATAATTTATATTGCTATAAGTACTCATTGAACACGTTTGTTATTATTAGATTAGAGATACCTAACGTTAAAAGCAAGCATTGTATTTCAAATCTCATGAAAGAAATATATGTATAATGCTGCTGATTGGTAAAAAATGGATTAGTAAAAAACACTGGAATAATAGGGAAATCTGCGACCTTGTTGGTAAACGAAGTGAAAGATTTTTTTAGCGAGTGGGGAAAGAATCTGCCAATTTGAATCGGTACTTAAGCCTTTATCCAACCTTTTTAATCGATCCATATCACATGGAAAGAACCAACTAGATAATATTTTTTAACGGCGTCTAGCCATGTAAGTTACGAAAAATATACATTTTTATACATTTATACCAGCAAGCGCTCTTCTTAAAGTCATTGACATGATAGTTATTAAATCCACTTATGAGCAATATTAAACAAAAGGGCATTATTGCAAAAACAGCAAAAAAATGAAGGAACAACTCCACTTGGGTTTGAACGAGAGAGGAACTTAAACTGATTTTAGTTCAATTTAAAAACAAAT
The DNA here is from genome assembly GCA_027744095.1 of Zhuqinia jingwanae. NCBI lineage: Eukaryota > Metazoa > Arthropoda > Collembola > Entomobryomorpha > Paronellidae > Zhuqinia > Zhuqinia jingwanae. The sequence goes on from JAHZNC010001471.1 coordinate 5,504, forward strand.
CTACTCATCCCGTTCCTTTTTTTTCTCGTAATCCACTTAGGTCATCCGCATCATTAAGCCATAATACATATGCATATGTATCTACACTCTATCCATAAATAAAAGAGAGAACGAAAACAAGAATTGTTAAACAAAGCGTAATGCTTTAATAATCAATTAAAATATACTGAATACATAAAACATTCAGGAAAATTCGTAGTCAAGTGCTGATCAAGTGTGAAATGTGTAGATAGATTCAAATGCTAAATACAATACGCAAGCTAACAAAGAAGTAAAGAGAGAAGCTGGAAGTAATGATTACGTACACTACACACAATTCAACAATAATACGTAGGTATTTATAAAAAAATGTATCGTCATGAGTCACATTTCCACGTAGTATGTATATTAGATGTACTTTATTGATTGACATGATTCATGATGAAAGTTTCTCCCTCATTAATTTCTTTTTCTTTTCTTGTCCCAAGTATCCACCTAAGTATCTAATCATATTCAGAGAGTTCTCGGGCAAAATACTAAAACTGGATTAATACCGGAAAGGAAAGAAATGGCATTACAGTAATGACTTTTGCTGAATTATACATGTGAATGTGGAATGAATGTAGATATAAAAAAGTTTCCTCAAGTGCAATTGCTATTGTTAGTTGTTTTTTTCTGTTGTTGTTGTTTGTATTTTATTTTACTTGAATGCTCATTTTGGGAAGCAGAGGGACTAGTAGAAAAAACTACTTTGTTTGCAGTTTGTATTGTACATTATGTTTGTTGGTTTGTTTGTGTCTCTAATCACTTGTTGGCTTTCTTTCCATTTTCTAATAATCAATCACACGAATGTCAGTTTATTTTTTTGTGAACACGACATGTGTCATGTGCTCACTTTGGTACACAAATTGGTAAAAACAAATTGGGTCAACATTTCTGTTGTGTTTGTCAACTATTTGTGCACACTTGGAAATGAAATAGGCATGTGCGCCCATCATTTAAATTGTTTTCTATTTTCTTTATTTCAAGACATGACAATACGCTGTCGAAAACAAACACTCGGAAGAAGAAGAAAAACTACAATACGAGAAAAGTGTAATTCCTTTAGAAGCGATCAAACCAATTTTTTTCAGCAATTTTATTCAGAATTGTAGAAAAATCATTTTCCTCAACATTAAAAAGTGATGAGAAAAAAACACCACGCATACAAAACTGTGTACAAAGACATGTGTGTGCATTTTTTTTGTTTTAAAAGAGAAAAAAAGTAATTTTTACTCACAGCAGGATTCAATCTAAACAAAATGTAAAATGTATATGAACTTTTTTTTCCCTTAATGTAATGTATTTCCTTTCTCTCTGTTGCAAAATGTGTGGGAATGAATAAAATATTGAATAAAAGACTAGGTGTCAAATGGAAGGACCACCCCCCTGAGGTGGTTTTGTCATTCTCAGGCCGACATTGTTTTCTGTTCAAATATAAATACAAAACACCTCGAGATTGTAGGCATGTGTATTTGCTTTATCTACTCTGCCCGTTTGACAGCACTACTATGCCTATGTATATTTTTTCATTGAATAAAAAAGTACTTTTGTTTAAAAACTATCTAAAAATGGTTTTCAGTTTTGGTCCTATAGCAAAAAATAATAATAATGCATTACATGTTTTCGATTTTTTTTCTTCTATTCGGTATTGTATACCTATATATTTGAAAAGGTCAGCAAAAAAAAGGAAGTACGGGACTCGGAGCAAAAAAGTACTTGGCTACTTTGGAGTGCTGGGCACACTTTACTCAAGTTACTCAAGTCTCTCTAGCGAAGGACATACACATTTAGTGAAGTGAATAAAAGCATTGCCTACTGGTATCTATTTACTTCGCTTTCTAATTGAAACTACAAAAAACAGGATTTTTAGAAAGTACTCTCTCTCTCTTTATCGTCTCTCGTTTTTTCACCTGAAAACTCTTGAGTTGTTAGCTGGTTCTCAGATTGGATAAAGTGAGATCATTGATAACTGTTTGAGGTAGTTTTATTGACTCACAATTTTGAGTTTATCCAGGTTCTTTAATTATTTATTAAAAATTAAAAGTATCAATTAAAAGTATAGATTTATTGTTTCAATTTTACTCGTAAAAGCTGGCAAATGTTAAGAATTTCACAGACGTACGCTCAAAATAAATAAGACGAGTAGTACACTTGAGAAAAAAAGAGAAGATATATTTTGTTTGATGTGAAGCTTCCATTAAAAAAAGTATATTGCTTTTTACAATACAAACATCCTGCTAAAAAATATGATGAAAATTTAAAAACCAATCTTTTTTTACGTTTTTTTTTCACTGTTCATTCCAACACGATACATTATTTGTTTACCTAAAATAATGAAAATGGCAAGCGAACCGAAGAAAAAAAGGCAGAAAAAAGGGTTTAAATTTTTATGAATTTTCATCCTTGTTGTTATTGTTGTGGCTTTCTGCCTCCAAGCCACAATACACATATATTATACAACAGAGAATCCTCATTCTTAAAAAACAAATATTAAAAGTATTATGTATTGTCATCAGTGAAATTAAAACCCGGAAACCCGTAAAGTAAAAAAATGTTACTTTTTTATGGAAACAAAAAAAAGATATTTTTTTTGATGGCATTGCATAATACATGCCATATATCTATAGTCATGTATGTCACATACATAGTCAAACTCTCACCACATTCTCTCTCAAGTGTTGCGCTGTGTTTTGGACAAGCTGAAAAAATATATAGGACGGCGATGTTAAATAAAAGAATAGAGAGAAAAGTATATTCTGTGTATATTCGTTTTTTGAGTATCATGGTGAAAGGAGCGCTCTATAAATTATACTACTGAAGTGGAACCTATTGAAAATTTGTAATAATAATTTAAAGCTTCTCTTCTTCTTCTTCGTCTCCATTATATAATAATACCCTCAAACAAAAGCCATAAAAACACTTTCATGTTCCAGTGCAATAATCCACACCACCACACGAACCGTTTACATATTGGGACTGTTGTTGTTGTGCTTGAATCTATTAAGCATAATAGTATTTTTATATGTTGGCCATTAGATATATATTGTGCATCTATAATGTTGAGGCGTAAAGTAATAATTCACTTGTTGTCTAGTATTTTATGTATGTTTTTACTTCAAACTTACGGGCAATTCACCTGCAAAAAAAATCAACTTTGTTGCATTTATTTCTTCTCGGTATTTCTTTTTTATATTCCAGATAAAAGGTTTTTATTATTGCAAAAGACATTGTACATTTGTATGCATGTCAACTTTGCGACAGCAGCGGGTGTTTGCTAGATGGTGGTAAGGTAAATATGATTTTGACTGTCTGTTAAAAATTTAAAGCACTCTATTTTATCGACCCTCTTTCTATAATGAATAGGTACATGTTTCAGATCAGCCATCCGCATTTTAGCTGTCAATTCGATAATATGTACACATAATATGTGCATACCCAGCAGGTGTGTGCATATTATATAATATTTATTATATTACGCAGTTTCTTTTTTGCTTGAAATTGTATAAAATTGCGTTTAAAACTTTTATGAGCATTTCTTCTACAAGTACTCAGTACTCAAACACCATTGCACATTGTATGTGGTGACGAGCATCATCTAAAAAAATTCCACCAACTGTGAAAATTTTACTCTCAAATTCTATTTCAAATAAATAAAATATTATTATGAAATAATTATTGTTGTTCTACTTTTTTTGATATAGCGTTAATTGCATTTTGATGATGAATTATATACAATCTTCTACTCTGGCTTAATGTTTAGATTCAATTATATTATTACACCCACGACTTCTAATTAAGTTCTTGCATGCATGTTTCATGTTATACGGATATGATGAACGTCAAGAAAAGGTGAGCATTTAAGTGTCGTGTTTTATTATGATGACTGCTCTGTGGCATGTCAGTTTGAGTTACAAGTACTTTTTTATAGACTGCTGGCATTAATAAAAATAAAATAAATATTTTTTTCTTTACAAATAACATTATTAATCTTATGATATCAGGAAGAAGTAAAAAAATATACCTACCTGAGTGGGGGTTGGAATGTTGAATGTAAAATAGAACAATAAAAGTCGGTATTCCCATAAATTATTTTATGTGTCTAAAAAATAATGATTGTTGTATAGTAAGTAATAATGTAGTAATATCCTGTTCCAAAAACCAACTAGTGACCATACATATTTTTTTGGTCCTTTCCCCAAAAATATAATGTATGTATCGTACAATCTTACATACATCATGCGCAACCCAATATTCATGTTTAATGGAAATGCATATACATATTTATGAGTATATGTTGTTGTGTCACGGAAGCAGTTTGTTGTTATCTTCATTGTAAGCTAGCAGGAAATAAATTTTCTCGGGTTTTTTCATTATTCGTTACTTGACAGCGTGTCGAGCTTATCAAGCGAGTGACACTTGACTTATGGCCCCATTTTCACTGATTATTATTTTTGCAAGTGCAACAAGGCTACATTTTATAAAACACTTTTGAAATTCGAGATAAAAAAAAGTTTTTCCGTGAAAGCGTGTCCAAGTAGTTGACATGAAGGTGACCAAGTACTTCAAGCTGCTTCACAAGTGGAATACCTACATGATTTCCGCTATGATATAAATATTGTATCATAAAAGTTATAAACTTGATATAAAATACCTAAATTCGCTACATTTAAATCTTACCGGAAAAAAAGTAAGCTACTCTAAAAATACATTATTATGGACGTTCCTCTGTACTGTGACTTGCTCGATTTCAACTTCAACATTTGTTCCAGGAACAAAACTGTGCACCATTTTTCTAAACAAAATACTCCTCTTCAATCAAGATGATCATCATAGAAATTAATTTAAAAGGTTTTGCATACCTAGCCGAAGTAAACATTTTGCAAACTCCGCCAAAATTTAGGTTTAGGATTTTAAATATTTTTACTGTACAGGTTTGACGCCACAAACAAGTAGTTAAATCAAGATACAAATCTCAACACATGTTGTTAGGTGCAAGTGTTGCATTGTTACTAACAAATTCAAATTAGCTTATCTCGTAAAAACGTAATTGTATAGGATTATAGTACTATTATTGAAATTATAATTGTTATTTCATTAGTATTAATACTACATGGCATATTGATATTTAGGCATAAATGTTATTGACGCTTCCTCACATGATACAAATATATATTGCATTTTTATCTCTGCTTCCTTTATTCATGCCCTAGGATAACATGCCTAAAATCTGACAATAACAAATAGTAAATCAAACGAGGGCAAAAATTACTAGATGAAAATGGTAATGCGGAATAACGAGGAAGCAAGAAATAAGAATTAGGCTGATGTAATCAAAAACAGCACACACACACAAACCTACCATATAAACGCATTATCACATATTATATAATAATAATATTATTTAATAAATGTTTTTTTTTGTGTGGGAGCTCTTCCACAGATGAGCAATTTTTTGGTTTATGGTTGCAAAAATACCAAGCGTTGAGGATGAAAAAGGAATGTGAATAATATTTTGGCAAGTGGAGTGTGGTCGTGGTCGTCGTCGACGCGTCATCTTTGAGGCGTAATAGGAATATGGCCAATACAAATGTAGAATAGGTGTACATTCCTTTTTTCATTCATTTTCATACATGTTTAAACAAAATGGTACATACATTAGCATTATATAACTTAATATTGTAAGTGAAGAAATGAGTTAATTGTGTAAATCAAATTATGTAGATATGTTTCTGACTGAGTGTGTGTATGCAAAAAAATATGCATCTTTTGTGAATAATGGCTTTACAAAAATTATTACTATACCACCGGCTGGGTGTGTAGTTTAATGTGTGCGGTTAATATATTATGGCGCATTTACAACAACAAGCGAACCGGGTGGGTAGGTATATTAGTGGGCTGTCGAAAAATATTCAAAAGTGGAAGTGCGTGTGTGATGTTACACTTTTGTAACTCTACAAAAAAGTATAACATCATGTCGTCATCTGTAAACTAAATTGGTTCTGATGATTTGATTTTAAAAACAACAGACAGCATGCATGCAAAACCATTACGGTGTGGTGTGATATATGAGGCTAATTTTAGGCGGTCGAGCATTTTTTTTTTGATTTAGCATCATCGTCAATGACGATTCGTCATCAGCAGCAGCAGCCCTACGCACAAAAACTATGGTATCATAATTGCATATGTCAATCGACGGCGGAACAACTGCGTACCTGAGTATATTTTTTGTGTGTTTTCAAACTAAAAAAATGCGTTGGTTGTTGGTTATGATAATTTGTTCCGCTTGTATTTGAATCCAATTTAAAATTGGTCATGGGACGACGATTTACAATAATTAGCAAACGTTTTATAATGAATGACCTAATATTTTACTTCTGCGGAAGTTTATGATGATTCAGACCACAAAAAAATATATAAAAAATTCACAATCTTTAAAAAAAAACCGTTACAAAGTCTGGAATTAAATTGTGAGAATTTCATAAATCTATTTTTGTTTTGATAATCCCGTATTACAAATGCATTTTACATGGAGGAGATTCGCAACACAATAGAATGTTTTTTTGCCATATTATTTCATGGAATTTGTACTACGGATACGGATGAATTATGAAAAGTAAGTATGTTTATTTATGAGATAATGCAATTCACTGTTTACTCAACTCAAAACTCAACCACTCACGAGGATAAAAAGCTACTACTACACTTTTCGTGGAAGAGTAAACAAAAAAGTCTTACGCGATGATGATCCTGTACTAAGATTATATGATGTACTGTAGGTATGAGAACCGTACATTAAATCCTGTCTTCTTCCATCTTCTTCGAACTCTATGAACGCAATGCGTTTGTTACTCATTCATAATAATATTATTACTATGCTTTGTTTGTTTAAAGACGCGAGAGACTTGTGTGTATAAAAAAATATGTATATGTAAAGTGCGTATATTTGTACTAATGTAATAATATGAATGACCTTGAGGAAGTATTAAACTTGAGAACATGTTTAGGAAAAATAAAATGAAAGAAAATGCACCTTGCTAATTGCAAACAAAATGCAAATGATGTATGCAGCTATTTTTATGTAAACAGGTGTACTAATTCCCAAGTGTTACCTGGAAAAAAGATTTGTCATCCAATTAGCATTTATTTTTGTTTAGATAGCTTCATTTTTGAGCATATATTTTCATGAGTAAAAATAGAATAAAAAGAATTGGATGAGTAATTGGGGGAAAAAGGGATTCAGGAACTGTGCTACATCTCTTCTACTAATTAAACAAGAGACGATGCAATACCTAATTTTTTTAATGACTTTTTAAGAAGTAAAATGCAAACTTGCTAAACAAAGTGTTGCTATCATCAATCATTTATTAACCATTTTCTGAAATAAACAAGAGCACTGAATCTATTTCTTAATTATTTTGACGATGGAGACACTTAAAAAATCAAAGTCGTTGATCTTTAAAAAAACTTCGTCATATTAGACATGTCGATTTTGAAAAGACACTTTAAAAATTCAAATCGAGAGACATGACTGACGCAGTGTATTTAGCCGAATGTATTCTGATCCAAAGTAAAGTATTAGTAAAGTAATGCAAACAGCATCATCAAAATCAGTCATGCATGAAACAAGACACAGGAAGATGTCAAAATAAAAGTTGTTTGTAATGCAAGTAGTGTTAAAAAATGTTTAAAATGCATTTTTCTTACTTATTAACAACTTCCTGCACCTCTTGTTATCATCACAAACAATTGTACTCTTGACATTGCAAATTGCAATCATTGTTTTTTTTGTTGCACTTTTTTTACAGCTCCTGCAACCAAAAGCAAACCATTTCATATTTACATTCATTCATGATGATAATCTTAATATTATGCAAAAAAAAATATTGCACTGGGATCGAGATCCTTACTTTTTGGCAGAGAGCTTCAATTTCATTGAAACAAACCCAACATGTCAACGTTCTATCATTTTATCACTCATGATGACTATGACAATGACTCAATACACATAAAATTTAAAACATGTTTTAAAATCAAGTACCCTTGAAACGTGTACGGTCTAGTCATAAAAAAACCTTTGTTTTGGGCTACATGGCCCTTGCCTTGGCCGTAACTTCAACTTTATTAAATTAAAAAGAGAGAAGTCTAATGTTCCATTAAAATCAAAACTCAACAGCAAAAGATACATACCTACAAAAATAAAAATAGATAAAAAGCGTTTATGATTTCGATTAATTACGTAAACCTTAAAATGCTACAACTTTTATTTTAAAAATACATAATATATGCGGTTGATGCATGCAATGTTTTGAATAAATGAACAATCGTTTTTCAAGGATGAGCATTTAAAAAAGGAGTTTTGGCCATGCATACTTGTTTGAAGTGAAATACATAATTGCATATTTACCGTTACATTTAATTATCAAAATTGGCAATGACCTTGTCAATTCTAGAAATTTCCAGTTTTTGCATAATGAACTATGTGTACAATGGTCCTCTTTAAAATTGGAGTGTGTCTGCTTGCACGTGTCAATCCTATTGTTACATAATTAAAAGCCACAAAATTATTGTTTCCAAAAATACGCTACAAATAAAAATACCTATCCCACAAATATACACCTGTGCTAGAAATGCTTTTACATTGAAGCTCCTCGTCAAAATTTTATAGTCAACAGGTAGCATTAAAATTAATGAAACATGTCAAAATATTAACCAAATGGTGGTGGAAGTGGTCTTTAGGTAATAAAAAGGGGAAAGAGGAAACCATCAACATGGGCCATATAAATATCATATTATCCTAACGACCACCTACTCTTGACATCCTTGAAAATTCCCAAAGCAGCAGAAATATAGAGGACATGATAATTGTCATCATGATATAAACTGACAGCCAAAACTTTGTACTACTATTTTTCCCTCGGTAAATATCGCCTTTTATTAATAACCTGTCACACACCGACATAAATGAATTCCATTTTACAATTTTTATATTACTTGTAGTAGTTCATTGCATTTGGTATATATCGTTATGAAACCGCTTAAAATGCGTATATTGTATTGTAAACGAAAACTAAAAAATTCGGTGCCGTTCATGATGTTTATTTTCTGAAAATATCAACACGTAGGTAAATGGGGTCGGTTGACAAATGTAGTCCCCATAACAGTTAGTCAAACAAAAAAAGTAACTTAATAGGAAAATTTACTAAAACTCCTTCAGATCATAGTATCCGTAATCCTTTCCCCTTTTACTACTGTATTATGTCATTTTAGAATAGTCCATAATCATTGGCACTTGGCTTTGATACCCCTTTTTTTATTCTAT
>JAHZNC010001472.1:0-21526 GCA_027744095.1 Zhuqinia jingwanae
ATCATACGCATCATTCCCAGAGCAAATACCCTTGAAGAGGAAGGTGGTCCTCCAGTCAGTTTTTCCCAAGATCCCAACGTAGCCGGAAAACTAAGGATGATGTTGTGGCATGGTACTACTAAGCAAAATGTCGTCGCGTCCATCCTAGAAAATGGTCTTAAGGCTTCCTACAGGGCGTGGTCAAATGTTTGGGGCTGGTATATACTTTGCCGACAGGATATCAAAAAGCGCTCAGTATTGCGTCAACGGTTATTCCCGTCAAGGAACTGCGTATTTGCTCCTTTGTGATGTACTCCTGGGAGAAGTTTACAAGTGCGACAACGCAGTGCCAAATCTACAGAAGGCGCCACAACATCATGTTCCAGGAAGAGGCATGGTCGATTGCGACAGCGTTCAGGGATGTGGGCGGCGAGTACCGGATCCAGAATGGAACATGGACATTGACGGCTGCATTTGGCCATTGGGATGTACAAAGCCATCTAATACTACGCATCATGGGCTCACGCTCAACTACAACGAGTTTGTGGTTTATGACACAAAACAAGTTCAACCAAAGTATTTGGTCAAGGTGGAGCTTGTCGCGAAACCCATTCATGAGTGCGTGTATTGATAACCATTATTTTATTTTTTCCATTAAATGTCCATATAATGATGAAAAACATGAATGAAAAAATAAAATTCGAGATTTTGTTGGTGCAAGATTTTATGAGCGTGTTCTCTTTTCTCTTCTATCATTTTTATTATTTATTATACTAGATTATAGACATGGTAAAAGGGGTTGTAATCTAAAAATAAGTACTTATCAGATGCAGTAAATTTATTTAGTTATCATAATAATTATAGTCAAGATCGCGCCATGCCCTAATATAATATAAGCTCATATTATAATCAATCTTGATGGAAAAGTTTACTGCAATAAACTGTGAGACAAAAGGTATAATTTACCAAAACACTGCTCTTAAATTTATTCAGTCTGATGATAGTTTACAAAAGCACCAGCATAACATACCAAGTAAAATGCTCAAACGCATCCAGTCTGAGAGTCAGCTTATATTTCACTAAAAGAAATAACTAAGTCTTTTTAATACTTTTTTTAAAAGGTAAAAAATATTTATTGCTGCTGCTTGCAACCTTGTTGCACACCAGCACGACAGAGTACCTAAAGTTAAACACTATTGTAATGGCTAAAAATAATTATTTTCATGTGTACGCATTTGTGCTTACTGACTGAGTCCGGGACTCTCATTTGGACTTTTGGACTCGTTCCTGACGAAAAACGGGGATTTACGTATCTATATTTGTTTTTTTCTTGTTTCCGTTTTTTTCTCTCTTCTTGTCTTCATTTATTTTACGGCATCCATTGGATTTAGTCTTTTTAAAAGTATGCTTCTATAATACACTTACAAATGTAATTAAATGAAAATTATCGATTTTTCTGAAAATTACATGGTTTAAGAAATAAGGCAACATGAAATCAACGGCAATTATTAATTTGTGTATAATTTTATCTGGTTAGTGATTATTAGTTTTATTTAATAATTTAATGTTCATCTAATAATTATTTTTAAATTATCATTGTGATTCACGTTGGTGTTTTTAATTTTTTTATATAATTAGGGGCACTGCTAACACCTAACGGTGATAATCAGTTCAAGCATCATCCGCTGGATCCATTAACACAGCTTGAAATCCAAACGACTGTTGTGCTAATTCGCGCAGCCAAACCTAACATTCAGCATGAAGGAACGTGGGTATTTAGCTTGATTACTTTAAAGGAGCCCGAAAAGAGTCTTCTGCTACCATATTTTCTAAATGGGACGGCTCCTCCATTCAATTCTGATGAAATTCCCAGGCGATCATTTACAGTTCTAGTGGAAAAGACAAGAAACATTGTTTATGAGGTGGTGCTTAATTTGTATACAAGAAAGGTTGAGAGTTGGAAAGGTCTGCCGAGTGGAACGCAAGTGACCTATAGCTCTGATGAAGATGATGACTGTGAGACAATAGCAAAGAATGATCCCCAAGTTCAGAAGAGATGTAGTCAAATGGGCTGGTCTAATATGAGTTTGGTTGTTGGAGAGTGTTGGGGTATTGGATATGCAAAGGATCGACCTCAGTTGGCTAATGCGACAAGACCGATACAAGTGTACTTATATGGACAAAACTTTAAAACTGATAACCATTATGGTAAAAATATGATGGTTTAAATTTAATTTGAAATAAAACGCTAATTTTTGGTAATTAGGTAAATGTGTTTTTATTTTATTTCGTAGCACATCCATTTGATTTTGTCGTGTTTGTGGATTTGGCATTGGGAAGTGTAATTTTGATTGATAACCTGCCCACCCATTCAGACTACAATGCTGACGACCTAAGTGGGAATGATTGCCCAAAAATGACTTCCAACTACGATCCAGCACTCCAACCCTCCAACTTTTTACGAACTGATGTTCACCCAATTTATTTCTCACAACCACAAGGAGCAGGATACCAAATCAGAGGGAATGAAGTTACATGGCAAAAGTTTAAGTTTCGTGTGGGGTAAGTTGAGACAGAATAAATTGCTTTTGTTTTTCTGATTGAACAACTATATAAAAGGTAAAATATATTAAAACAGATTAATTTTTAAACTATGCCTTGCTATAGATTTGATTGGAGAGAAGGACTGTCCATCCACCAAGTCAGTTACCAAGATAAACATGAAAGACGACCTTTATTTTACAGAATGTCAGTGGGAGAATTATTTATACCTTATGGAGATCCTAGGCCACCTTTCCATCAAAAATTTGTGAGTAGCAATTTAAAACTCAGAGTTAANACAGAATGTCAGTGGGAGAATTATTTATACCTTATGGAGATCCTAGGCCACCTTTCCATCAAAAATTTGTGAGTAGCAATTTAAAACTCAGAGTTAAATCTAAAAAAAATATGTATGCAAATCACACGTGACACGTAAATTATTTGAATTTAGGCATTTGATATGGGCGAATTCGGGATGGGAATATGGGCAGCTGACTTGAAGGAATCTGATTTATGCCGCGGCGGCGGAGAAGTTTCATACATGAGCTACTATTTGAACGACGGAAAAGGTAACTCCAGCCTACACCAAAATGTTATCTGCATTTATGAAGAGGATGCTGGTATTCTCTGGGCTCATCAACCTGATGAAGGTACAGGTCGAGTATCTCCAGACACGATCTCAACGCTTGGTAGTTACCGTGTTCATCAACGAGGGAAATTATGACTACATATTTACCTGGCGATTCTATCAAGATGCCAATATTGAGTTCAACATAGAGCTTCACGGTGCATTATCTACACAACTTTTAGCAGCGAACGTTGCAAACGCAGGAGGATTTGGAACACCAGTGAGTCCCCAAATCAACGGGCAGTTTCATCAGCATTTCATGTCTCTCAGGTTGGATACGGAAATTGACGGGAATGCCAATACAGTGTCCACTGTAGATATCGAGCCTCTTCCAGAACCTTCTGGGTCACAGAAAAATCCGTATGGAAATGGATTTACAACTAGAGAAGTTATACTGGAAACGGCCACACAAGCAAGGACAAGGATATCTCCTTTAACCGGAAGGTCATGGCTGGTTCGGAATCCGAGTAAAGTTCATCCATATACTCGTAAACCTGTGTCGTGGAAGTTGGTGCCATACAATGCTCCACCGGTGTTTATTCGAAAAGATAGTCCCATGTATCACAGGTGTGCATTTACGGATTATAACGTGTGGGTAACAAAATACAAAGAGAATCAATTGTACCCGGGAGGGTTCTATGAGAATGGACCGGGGTTGCCTGAATGGGTCAATGAGGATCCGAATGCGAATGTAACAAGCACGGACATTGTACTTTGGTACATTTTTGGTAAGAACATTCAACAAACAGACAATCAAAATACATCCTTGAGCAGATTTCAACATATTAAGTACTTGTTTTGATTTTATAGGATTTACCCATATCCCAAGAGTGGAGGATTACCCAATTATGCCAGTAGAGTGAGTGCATTAAAAATATTTAGAGATCACTTTGCATTTTTTCCCGAATATTTTGATATTATTGTCGCGTGTGACCCATTTGCTAATAATAATTCATTCAATGATTTCGATATTTGCAGGTCAGCAGGATTTATTTTAAAACCGACAAATTTCTTTCTTGAAAACCCAGCCTTGGATGTACCGCCCCCACCAAAATTAGCTCAGACTTATTAGCAGCTCATCGCATAAATATTAATAATAATATATAATAACATTCAGATGACTATGATGACTGTAAAAAAATATCCACTTCTCTTTCTAAGACGAATTATTATGAAAATATTATTATGAATAATAATAATAATTAAAATAGTTAAATAAATTGATGATTGTGATTTGCAATTTGACATTTATTTTGGCCAATACATCTTATTCAGCCATTATTTAAAATCAGCAAGAATGATTCATTACAAAAGTAGCATTCGCATTCCATATTATTTTTATGTAATGCAGAATGCCTTCAAACTTGCATAGCTCAAATGAAATGAAAAATCCAGAGACAAAATATTTATAAACATGAAAAACGCAATGAGCATGAACTGTGGATTATCATCAAGTATCACTATCAGCACTAATTCTTTAACATGCATTTATTTACATACAAAAATCAGTCATAGTCATACCTACTTACATGCTTTGCGCATTTTTCATTACAGTTTTAGCAAAGAGTATAAAGTTTGATTATTGTCATGAGCAGAAGAGTTCTGCGTATTGCCGAGCAAGTAACATCACAAGCACAACAATGAAAAAAAATAGTTTTCTTGGTGCTGCTATCAATCAGTGGTATTAGTGGTTTTTTAAAATTTCGTTCCAAATAATTGCATTTTAAAAATAATTTGACTGTTGGAAAATTTTCAGTTGCGGTAATAAAGGCTCAGTATCAACCGCCATGCCATCCTACTGGATCCTCTTAGCGCCCAGGAAATTGAAGACACTGTCCAGATTATTAACTCCAAGCTACTAGCGGTTAAGCACCAGGGAACATGGGCTTTTTACTGGATCACGCTGAAGGAACCCCAAAAGTCTTCCCTTCTTCCATATTTCCTTCAAGACCAAGATCCACCATGCAATTCCAATGAAATTCCAAGACGCGCGTTTGTGCAACTGGTGGAAAAGCAGCAGAACATTGCCACTGAAGTGATTGTCAACCTTTTTACAAGAACAATAGAAGACTGGAAAAGGCTGCCTCAAGGAACCCAAGCTACTATCACCTTTGAGGAGGATGATCTCGGAAGCCAGATTGCAAAGGATGATCTTCAAGTGCAGGGAAGATGTCGTGAAATGGGATGGACCAACATGAGTATGGTAGTTGGATCGGTTTGGAGTATGGGTTATGCAGAGGACAGACCCGAGTTGAAAAACGCTATAAGACCAATCACAGTCTACTTGTACGGAAGTTTGTTTGATGGGGATAACATTTATGGTACGCGCATTTTTTATGCAAAAAAAAAATATTTAAAAATAATAATTTCGTTCCTTATACTAAATAATAACAGTACATAGTTATACATGGTATTCCCATTGTTATATTTTAGCTCATCCATTTGATTTCGCCGTGAGAGTGGACTTGGCCACAAGAAAGGTTATTGTAATAGATAATCTTCCCACCCATTCCGACTACGACCCGAACAACCGACGTGGTAATGTTTGCCCGAAAGTACCCTCCAATTTTAATCCAAAATTAAAACCATCAAACTTTTTACGGACTGACCTTCACCCAATCCAATTTACCCAGCGGCAGGGACCAAGCTATACAATTCGGGGAAATGAAATTTCATGGCAAAAGTTTAAAATACGCATTGGGTAATATGTGACGATTTTATAAGAACATTACGTCGACTATTAAGATTAAGAAGTCACTGTATTAGTTCGACATTTTTTATTGTTCATTGCTAGTTTTTATGGACGGGAGGGCCTTGTAATTCATCAGGTCAGTTACCAAGATGGTCCAAGAAGAAGACCTCTCTTTTACCGGATGTCTGTAGCAGAGCTATTTGTGCCATATGGAGATCCACGACCACCATACCATCAAAAACTTGTACGAACATAAAATTACAAAGATTTGAAATAATATTTTCATAAAGAACTTAAATACAAACCTTATCCTATTTGTTCTTATGCCCCTCAATGCTTATTATATGTTTAGCCATTCGACGAAGCACAGTTCAACTTGGGTTTTAGTGCTATTGACCACAAAAATGCTGGAATTTGTCGTGGTGGTGTTGTGGCTTACCTGTCTGTATTTTTAAACGACGAGAAAGGCACCGTTATCCCAACACCAAATGCAGTCTGCATTCATGAAGAAGACGCTGGGCTACTATGGGCTCATAGGGAACTCGATGGTCAAACGGTTCGCACAAGATCTCAGCGTTTAAGCATAACCTTCTTTACAGTACAGGGGAACTATGATTACAAATTCTCATGGCGTTTTTATCAAGACGCTAGTGTGGAACTAAATGCCGAACTTCATGGTATAACAAGCACCCACCTACTGGCTCAAAATGTGACCAACACAGGGGGCTTTGGAACACCCGTGTTTCCACAAGTTAATGCACTACACCACCAACACTTTGTTGCCCTTCGTTTGGATACCGCAATAGATGGAATCGTCAATACAGTATCGACAGTGGATGCAGTGCCACTTCCGGATGCAACAGGATCCTTAAAAAATCCTTATGGGCAGGGATGGACAACTGTTGAGCGCTTACTAAAAACACCTGCAGAAGCGCGAACAATAATATCTCCTTTTACCGGAAGAGATTGGCTTATCAAGAATCCAACCCGAGTACACAAAAAAGCCTGTGGCTTGGAAGCTGATTCCGCACAACGCACCACTTCCAATGATGCACAAAAATAGTCCATTACATCCAAAAGGTGCGTTTGCAGATTACAACGTTTGGGTAACCAAACACCAAGATGATCAGTTGTATCCGGCGGGTTTCTACGTTAATTCAAGTGGATTGCCAGAATGGGTTAGAGAGAACCCTGACGAGGATTTGACACAGAGTGATGTTGTCCTCTGGTATATTTTCGGATATACTCATGTTCCAAGAGTGGAAGACTTCCCAATCATGTCGGCTCAGTAAGTTAAATATTGAAAGAAAATACATATATGGGTGCATTAATGTCTCAACTTATAAATTGCTATATGATATGTGTACGTTTGATTCATAGATCGTCCAGCGTTTTCTTGAAACCTTCGAATTTCTTTTTGGAAAATCCGGCCCTGGATGTCCCACAATCTTCATAAGCGGAATACCAGTAATTTTTTTTACAGCTTTACAGGTTCCACACCTTTCACAACAGGTTCCACACCTGATTTGTGCATAGCAGTTATGAATAGATTTAATATAACTGTATGCTTAAATATAATGAAATAAAATAGAACAATCATCACCAAAATAAACCCTTTGTGTTAACTTGAAAAATATAAAATTCATTTATTCCCATCAAAGAGCAGTCGCACGAGCACCATTGCTGTCCAATTTAAAGTGAAAAGTTTTTATAAAAGCGGAATCAGGACTTTTCTCAAAACTTACTTTACGTGGATTGCAAACAACTTTTAAAAATCCTGTAACTTGTGCAGAAAAGCCTGTGCTTAAAGGAGATACTTCAAACGTAACTGTAGAAAGCGTATTGGTAACAGTTTTGACAAAGCGAGTAAGCTCCAAAGAATCTGATGTCATTTGTGGAGACTGAACGAGACTAACTAATGTCAGGGTACAGGCGTTACTTTCAGTAATAGACAAGGCTCTAAGTTTCATAAAAAAATGAAGCAGTTCCCTTTCAGAATCTAGAAAGTTATTGCTGTCTGAATCAAGGAAATTTGTGAGGTCTTCCACGATTACAACTACTCTTTTAGCGCCTGCCTTTCCGAAATCTTGAATGATTTTCTCACATCGTAAATACAAATTCTTAAGGCACATTGGGTTATTGCTACAGTTGTCTTCTACTGCCTGACTTGACTTGAGCGCTTGGTAAGTTTCCTTGATTAGGTCGACAACGACTACTGTCCCCGTTTCTTAAAAAAACAAAAACGTATAATATTATTTATTTGAAAGTAAATACAAGTAACAAAATTATTAAAATTGTTGTTCACCATCCATAACAAACCTTCCAGAGATGAAACATTTACTCCAATTTTACTTCCAATACTTGTCCAGTGCGCCTTGGAATGATGATTCAAGATCAGCAAAGCTCTGGCACTCTTTTCCCCATTTGAATATCTTCGAAAAAACTCTGACAGAATAAAATGAGCAAGAAATCCTCCCTCAACTTTCTCCCCCAGTTGGTGAATTATGTTGACGGATCCTTCTCCGGCGAATAAAATGTCCTCCGACACACCAACACTTTCAAAAAATTTGTCGCACATTTTCAACTACTATTCAACTAGATATGTTTTATTAAACATTTAAAATCAAAATTTCTAATCAGGTTTGTTTTAATTATACAAAAACAT
This sequence comes from Zhuqinia jingwanae, assembly GCA_027744095.1. Classification (NCBI taxonomy): domain Eukaryota; kingdom Metazoa; phylum Arthropoda; class Collembola; order Entomobryomorpha; family Paronellidae; genus Zhuqinia; species Zhuqinia jingwanae. Next base: position 8,506 of record JAHZNC010001472.1, read on the forward strand.
ATAGGCACTCGCCGAGCCGACAAACATACAAAAGCATATATGTAAACCTGAATAAAAAAGCACATGCCCAAAACAGGCAGAACAGAAAAAAACATATGAACAGATGCTTTTTTCATGCATTTTGTTTCTGTGAGTGCATCCATCTCCCGCAAAGCAGAATTTTAGCAGAATTTTAGATACTTGATACCCCATACAAAAACGTGATGATCCAAAATGACAAGAGCCAAACCGAATTTTTGAAGGGACTTTCACAACATTGTCTTTTTTCCCAAACTGTTTAGAAGTGCACGCGAAGCAAATTAGGGTTAAAAAGTAAAAACTCTATTATCTTGAGCTTGAAGTAGCATCGTTAAATAAAGATACGTACTAGTTGTTGTTGCAAAAATACATCATAGGCTCCAAAATGGAACCTCTGGCGTTTGATTTTAGTGGGAACCAGTTGGCGCTTACAAAGTCTAAGTCGAATGGTATATATCGTGTATTTTTTTCATTTCCCATTTGGTAATTCCTTTTTAGGTCATAATTTGTATTTTGCCTAATTCTTTATAGAACTGACACAGCTGACTTTGAAGCATTTTGCGGATGAACCTTTCATGAGAAACTTTATTGTCTCCTCAACAGAAGTATTTGTTTTGGCCCAAAAAGAGGTAAATAATATGAAGTATAGAAAATGCAACAGTGTAAATTATTTAACTTATTTTCATTCCACATATTATTTGCGTACGCAGTTCAAATCATGTTACCCAGAACCGGTTCCACAAACAACAATAACAGCGTTGAGCCAGATGTATCGGGGAATCATTCTCGAATTGGTTCAAAACCTGAAGGATGCCGGTGACCTGGAAAGCGCTTCTCTATATTCTAATTTGGATTTTGTTTGGAACTTTTGCGAAGTCATATTTCTTTCTTCGAATCCAGGTAGGAGACTTGCAAACTCGACATAAATGATTAAAGCTTTATTAATAATATGCTTATTAATCTGTTTTATTTATGTTCCAGATCTTCCGGTACTACCTTATTTGATTGATTGGGTTCGTATAAACTTTGACCAGGCGTCTAAAATTCTTCCGGATATACAACAAGAGCTTCCAGATTTAAGTAATGAATGTATTGAGAAAGTTTGGAAACTTATTTACACTCATACATTCCATGGGAGAACCAGAGAGGCAGCGAAGCTACTTCCACTCGTAAATCCACGGCATGGGAATTCACACTCCAATGGAGCAGTCACCAGTGCCTCCCTCAAAAATAAAATAGAGTTAATGACAGAACTGCTGGAGAAGAAGCCTCGTTACAATCCAAGAACAGGATCGTTTACAGACTTTGAGTCTACTTGGAATACTTGGAGAGAAGAATGCGTCAGCAGACTAGAACAAAGAGCGTTTTATGGATGTGATCAGTTAACTTTTATTTGTAATGTAAGTAGTAAATCTATTTATCTATGCGTGTAGTTATAATGTATGTGGAATTTTTATTTTTATAGTACTTAATAAATCCATATAAATTTTTTCCTAGGTTCTTTGTGGCAACGAAGAAGGTTTTGCAGAAGCCCGCGCAAAGGGTGTACTTACTTGGTACGAATACCTTGTAATGCAAGTCAACTACAGATTTCCCACCATTCGCCCTTCCGCTTTAAAAGGTTACGCAAGGAAAGTAGTTGGAGAGATGGGATTAAATGAATCCCTAGAATCCAGAGACCTTATATTGTTTCATGCCATGGAGTATGACATTGTAAATGTTCTTAAAGAAATTCAAACTGTATGGAACAATCCATGGTTCTCAACACATTTTGTGGATCTCATCTACGCTGGTGGCAAGTTTTCTGATGTTACCGACGTGCGTATCGATTACAGGTAGGCTTAATTATTATTAATTTTATATATCATTTACAGAAATAGTATTGGATGCAGTGTATGAAATTGTTTTTGTATTTCAGTGCCGTGAGCCCTTTAAGAACACATTTTATAGTTGATTACGGAACTTCCATCATGGAGCACAGGTCATTGTGGCAAGTTGGAGTGCCATACTTTGAAGCACTTCCGGAGCCCTCAAGAAAGCATCTTATAGGTCGATTCATTGAACGTGTACATCCAAAGACTGAAGTTGAAGCTCAGAAACTGGTTCAGATTGCAGATAAATTCTCATTGGCCAATGAAAGTAATAATTTTATAACCAATACTGATGTCATTGGTAAACAGGTAGGTTTATGTGTGTAAACTGAGGGCTAAATTTTTTTTTTGCTGATGCAGTGCATGGGATTTGCCGAAAGGTATCTTTGGAGAAGCTCAAGTTGGGTCAAAATCAAAATGCTCTTTTATGGGCAATTAAAGCTGGAGATGGCCCACTCACAACTCACATTGTCGACAAGATTTTGTTTGAGGGAGACTGCAAAATCGAGCCATCCCTTCTGGAATCCCTTCGCAATGCCATTCCATGCTCAGACCGGTTAGTATTTCTTAGCGGGTTTTGTGACTTCAGAAAGCTAATGGATAAGCAGGATTACCCAAATGCAATCGCCAAGTTGTGTCAGCTTATCCAGGATGATGTGATACCCAAGAGGTGGATAATTTATGAATATCGGATTTAAAAAACACTTTTAATTTGAGATAATAAATTAATACATGTATTATGTATTTATTTGCTTACAGAATTAACCACAAAGTGATTCAGCAAATTCTATTAATGTCCGACAAAAATGTAAAGTTTAAACCAAATGAAACATCGGTTTTAATGGAATATGTGCAGTTGCGCGTTGGGATGAATAAGATACCTGCTGAGGACTTTGCTCGTCTCAACATGATGCTAATTTGCAACAGAGCTCATGAAATTTTGACAATGTTCAATACTTCAAAGAAAACCTTGGGGGATCGTCTGTATGATTGATAATAATGACCAAATGTAAATAATACGTACTATAAATGGAAACAAACACTGCCAATGATAATTTTCCCTTCTGTAAAATTACAATTATTATTATAGGTTTTAGGTATATATTTAATTTTCTACTCTCTGTGAAAACAAAGTTTCATAAATATAAATGCTTTATGAATGAATAAATACAAATGTACAGTCATTTTCATGTACAATTTTCACAATAATTTAATATTTTTACAGTTTTATAAATACAAAACCAAAGAAAAATATTTACAAGAGTAACAGCTTATAATAATTATTCCGAAGTAATTTAATATGTTCTTTGGCAAACAAAGGAAAGAGATGCGCATCTTTTTTTTTTCATCAAACAGTTCATATCACAAAACATTTTAAATGCAAGAAAGCCACTTTGATAGATTGCTATTAGCATTATTATTATCGTTTCTCACAACTCGTTTCTAGTTTGAAGGCTAGGTTTTGTGGTGGTAGTAATTGTATCAATTATAGACCTTACAGTTAAGCTCTCTTCTTGGAAGTCCTCGTCATCTTGAAACTTTAGTAAAAGCCCTTGGAAAATCCGGGAGTGAGGTGCAACCTCGCCTTTACAAAAAGCCAAACTTGAAGCCACAGCTTCAACGGTGAGCAGTTGATCTTCTGTCTCAAATCCTCCAATTGCTTTTACACTATCAGCAACCACGTCGCACCATCCACTATCTTTAAGGGCCTTTTCCAGCACCTTGAACTCATCACACGGATCGTCTAGATTATCATAATGGTTCAAGTGATCGCCAGAGTGTTTGGAACTTGGTCCTTGATCTTCAGTAGCTGTAGACGCAGGAGCACCAAAGTGAAAGTCATCCCTGCTGTCCTCGTTTTGCAATGGCGATTTCCTACTTTCCATATCCAATAAGCAATATTTTCGTTCCGTAAGCAAATCTGTCACCAAACTCAGGCACCTTTTACGAGTTTCGAATGAAAAAGCCACTTTGATAAGGGCAGGAATTCCACCTTCGTGGATAAACTTTGCCTGTGCTTCTGGAAAATTTCGTAGGAGGGAAGCCAAGGCAAAAAGGGCTTTGGTACGGAGGGGAGGGTCAAACGCCAACAAATGAACTAGGCTACGAATTGCTCCTGCATCTTTAGCAATCCTTTGAACAACAGCATTGTTTTGAGCAGCCACCGCGAAAACGGCACAAGCTGATTTACGAATTTCCACTTGAGTGGAGTTCAAAGCTGGAATCAGGATATCCTTTACTGCTGGTGTAGACTTGAACAGATCCCGACCGTTTTCAAATTTGTGTGAAAAGTTTTCCAGATTCTGCAAAATCTCCACTTTTTCTTCAACCGTATCGGAAATGCGGTACTGTTCTAAAAGAAACTTTAGTAGCCATTCGTCTGACGCATGTTTCATTGGATTTTGTAGGTCGGATGATTTATCCTTGCGGAAAAACTTGTCTTCTGCTCCTCGTCCACCACCCCCTTCCAAATGTACATTGTTTGCATCAGTTTCCTGCTTATCTTGTAAATGTGAGCGTGCTATTTTTATGTGTATGTCTTTCTTTTTCTGAGACAAAGGCTTTCCATTATGATAAGGCTCTTCAGATGAGGCAGTTTTATGACTAGATTCCTTATTGTCTTGATCACCTACTGGATGATCAATCACTTCCGAGAGGGGCACCATGCCACCTCCCCCTTGAGCTTGTACATTGGTCGATGTGAGGAGTTCCAAAACAAGAAAAGCTGACACTAATCCGATAACCGTCCAGGCTCGACGTTTCGGCCATGCTCTCATTTTGAGATACACAAAACTTTCCTCTAACCTGAAAAAAAAACGAGAAACGACACACAACAAAAAAATACGATCAATATCACAATTGAAATAGCACATCAATCCATTACCACACAATATATATAAATTTTACTTTGTCAGGTTACCTCACACACAATCCGAGAAGAATTGAAACTTGATATTTAAAGAGTTTACAAAAGTATACTTATGCCGGTACATGTGAAATGCCGTCTTTTCTCGTCCAACGTCCAGGATTAAACGTTACGGGGAAAACAGCTAACAAACCATTATTTCCTTATCTTCGTCATACGAAACTGTTCATCTAATTGTTTTTAAAAAGAAACTATAATTTATTTTTGTACAAGTTATCAGTAAACACTAAAATATTCATCACAAACACAAATGAACACATGTGACTTTTGTGCGATGCACTTGACTATATAAGATTGAAGATGATGTGTGAAAAGGCTGACTCTATCTATTTATAACCCTTTTGCCTTGTTTATCTCTCGAAAGACCAAAACTACTATACAGTTGGTGTAATAGTGAGTATTATACACGCATTCATACAAAAATGACGTGTGCTTTGCTTTCATCCTGTAATCTCCATCCAACCCAATAAAAATGTTATATTCCCGTAGCATCTACGTGTGCAATTGTGCAAAAAAAAACTATATGGTGCATAAAGAAAGTTGAAAGTGGGTCTTTTTGTGGCTCTCTCTCTTCCACACACACCAAAAAGCAAATCCATTTCAGTGTACTCCGCCCTCATATTTGGCAACATACCTGGTTTTAATTTCCCTGTCATATCAAAGCCAACAAAATGTCAGTCCGAATTTTCATCTATTAAAAATGCATGCGAAACCTAAAGGCTGTGTAGGAAGGCAAGATACAACCATCGCAAAATGATGGAATGCAAAAATAAAAAGTATGACACGACGAGAAGTCAAAATGTATAGAAGAGCATTTATTATGAACCCTAAAGTATTATATGCGTAATACATATACCTACATTAAAGATTTTACTTATATAGAAATACACGTTGAATAACACGTATGTAACTTTTGTATTACGTTTTTAGAATTACGTGTGGTTATAAGTTTGTGCTTGCAAACGACTATATTATGAAAATTTCTTGAAGCAATATAGCTTACTTGAGCATGATCGCCGTTACGGAAAATTGATAGAGATATTTTTCCTTTACCAGTCATTTACCATGCAACATTTGTTGAAAATGCTTTTGAACAATTAAACATTTTGAAAATTGTAAAACACATCAAGGTTTTAACAACTACAATGTATTACCGATAAATTATTGTTGGAATTATTGAAATTCTTTCAATTGAAATAATACAATCCGTAAAAAAAATACTTTTTGTAACAAAAACAGAATAATTTTTGTAAAACCCGAATAACTTGAAATTATTAGATTTCATTTTCACAAAGAACAATAAAAACATCTATTGTTTTAACTTTTTAATATATTTTTTGCAACGCAATTAAATAAACATGAAGCCAACGCTTAAGCATGGAAAGAAGAAAGGAGGGGGTGGTGGAGGAGGAGGCGACAACCTAAAATTGAGAAATCGATCAGCAAATGAGAAGAAGGAGCGAATATGGGGGAAAACGCCTCAAAAGCCTTACATCAGCTCCTCTGTAATGATTTATTCAACCTAATGATAATTATTGTAGCTGCAATTTTTCATGAGTTCATTTTCTAATTATAACTTGTCAATCCAGATTGGAGATATGGCTCGCGTTATGATGCGCTATGCGTGTATGGAGAGTACATATTTTTACAATCAGGAGCCACCCCCAGTCGAATTCTACGATTTCTGGCAACAATTTTCTGTAAACCCACCCCATACGCCTAAAGACTTTGTCGATACCAAAACGCAGTCCATAGCAAACGTAAGACAGAATACGAGCAGCTTCAATTTCTACGGGAAATATACATCACCCATCCAATCCCACCATGATATGGACGACAACGGCGCAGTTTCCAGACAGTCCAAACATAAACTTATCTCCACAGAGGGTCAAAGGCTGTCAGACATATGGAAAGACGTTCGGATATCAATGTCCACCGAGAGCTTCATCAGCTCCTCTACCAAAATTTCAGAGAATGCCTCCGTCGTTCATTTGGAAGACAACTGGGATGAGAGTTGCAGTGACGACTATCAAAGTAGTGAATCCGACTTTGGTCTCGACATCCAAGATCATCATCGACATCATCGTCATAAACTACCTGCCTGGGCACTTGGTACGGACTCCCAAGCTAATCAGGATGAAACTAAGACATCGTTGGAATTCCATACTCAGCAAGGCTTAGTAGATAAACAAGCAAACCAGATTACCCAATCTTTACTAGCGTTGCAGAAAAAGGATAACCGGATTTTGGTAGAGCTTGCCACAAAGCCGAAAATAAAGCCCTTTTTTGACCACTTTGCTGACGACCTTGATGATTCCTTTTTGATGGATTCCTTCAGCTACAGCGATCTTCCGGATGAAACATTTGGTCCGGACTATGATTTTTTGAATGAAGATACAATTTACAAGAAAAAAGGTAAAAAAGTAAAAAAGGCCGTGGACGGAGGAGGTACTAAGGGATCCGTTGGTGGTGGTGGGAAAAAAACTTCGATTGGGGAAGACGATTCAGACAATGCAGGGGAAAACGATGAGCCGGTAGAAGGAAAAAAGACGTCTATGGGGGACGATGACTCATCCGGAAGTGAATGTTTCGATGAGGCGGACGAGAATTGCGCTTTGGGAAAAGGTGGAAAAACTAAGAGGGACAAGAGGAGGACCAGGAGTTTTAAAAGTTACAAAGCGGGGAGTGAGTCCTCCCCCCTTGCAAGGCATAGTGATACGGGGGGATATCAAGCTTGTATGGATCGGAGAAGGAAAAGAATTGAGGATTCTCTAAGGGAGGCGGTGAGATGCAGAAGTGCTATGGGATCTTACAAGCCAAAGCCAGGGGAGCAGCCGCTCTCTAGAGCTTGTAACCTACATAATTGCTACAGTTGATGTTATTTAGCATTGTGTTAGCACGTCATCAATCAAAATTAAACCATGTTTAATTTTTGTGCAGTGCAACATAACTCACCGGGACCTGCGGCGTATAATCCATCAATAAATGCTACAAAGCCTAATTTACATACTGCCTTGATGACTCCTCGATGGACCAAAAATATTTGTATGAAACTATCAACCATTCAAAACTTTTATTTTTGGGATCTAGTTATATGAAAGACATTTTCCACAATTTAAAAAAAAAAACTTAGATGAGACGCTGGGACCTGGTCCTGCTCTGAACGTTCCAAACCCCAAGTGCACTTGTGAGATGCTTAATTTGCATGAAACGCCTCGTTTCAAAGACAGTGAAACGGATGGTCCAGGCCCTGCCAACGTGGATTTATCCAACGTCTACGGTACCGCGAAGGACAAACCCAAAGCTTTGATTGTGTCTCGGAAAAACAAATTCAAGTATAGCATGGGAGGAAAGCTTACAAATTGCTATGGGATGACCCGATATGGTCCTGCGCGTCCACCCAATCCATTGATTCTAAGTAGAAGGGTCCCTATACAGAAAAGTGAGCCTGGTCCAGGGAAGTATGACCCCAATGAAATGAGGGACACTAGAGTGGGGATCATCATGAAATCCAGAATTCCTTGCGCAGCTGACGACGAAACGTCTCCAGGATTCGTTGCACTTCCTGGGACGATAGATGGCAAGAAAGGATTTTCTTTTGGGCTGAAGAACTTTATGGAAAGGAAAGACGAAAGCCCCGGTCCAATTTATCAGTTAATGAAACCAAACCCTAAGCCAGTTTCTCTGACATTCCGTCCTTTCCCTCTGCGAGGTAAGGAGGATGAGCCCAGTCCCATTGAATGGGGTAGGAAACCTGCAGAAGCGAAAATTAAAGTTCTTCCTCGAGCACCTGATCCTATCATGCATGGAAATCATGACACCTTGCAAGGAAAATTCAGAACTCCTGGACCAAATCAATACGACCTTTGTCCAGAGTGTATGGAGTGTACGGAACCTGGGGTTTCCTTCAAAGGGAAATCTGAATTGAAAACAGAAATTACTCCGGGTCCAGCGGACTACACCCCAATACCAGCTTGGGCAAAAACACCCATGGCAGTATTTCAGAACAGGTACAAAGAGAAAAAGAGTAAGGATGATGACATTCGCCCAAAACCAAAAAGAGGAGCTCCTTGTGAGCTTGCGCCTAAACATAGAGTTGTTGGTGGTTTGATGACACCCAGATGGAGGGAAAGGGATGAAGAAGAAGATGATCCTGAAATATTGGATATTTTCGGACTATCCAATCGAGGGAACAAGACAACCATCCCGATTAGTTTGAAATCTAGGCATACTCCATTCAAATTTGCACACCTGGCAGATCCAAAGGAGCAAACTTTTGGAACTGCCAAAGATGGGATTTGTAATTAAAATACAAAAAAAATCCATGTTTTATTACTATTACATGCATACGTAAAACTCAATATCAAAATTAGCAATTATCTCTCAATATTAAAATCCAAAAAATCCACACAAATTTTAATAAGGCCACTGTTTTGAACTTATTCTTTTGAAAAGTTTTTCTATTTTGTAAATTATGTAGGGACACCAGCCCAATTGCTCCTCTTCATACCCTTCAGTAAAAGGGTAGTCTTGTTTGTACTCTAAAATCCGTTCCATTCTTGGTGTTATTTTTCCCCGTTTTAAAACTTTGTTCACGTCTTCCAGTGCGTCGAGTACATCCATCAGTGGTAATCTTTCTTCTAGAGGTAGCTGACCATGCTTCTTGAAACCCTTGTTGTAATCTTTAAATTTTCTGTCCGTGCTTTGCGAAGAATAGGACGATTCTGGATAGTATTGTCGGAACAAGCATTCTGTCAGGTTGCTGTAGGGTTTGTATCTAATAGGAGATTCGTCGTCATTTTCATCATCACCCGGACTTTTTCGGTTTTTGGAAAAGTCATCAAAATTCTTGTCATCAGAACTTGAGCTTAATGATTCTGCCAGAAAAATTATGAGTTAGTGCTTAAAATTGTACACAATTCAGCAGAGTTCCAGTAACTTTTTTCAAGTTACCCCAACAATCTTCGTCATGACCATGCACCTCCGTCTCTTCATGATCTGTACCAAGAACACCATTTTTGTTCGCATCTAGCCTGCATTCATCCCCCTCCGGAATCGCGTTTAATTTGCCACTGGTGTTATAGCTATGTTTTCTTTTCCCACGCAGTCTGATGCGCGAATAGTTATGGTTTTCATCTTTTCCTGTACTTTCATCACCATCACTTTCCCAATCTCCCAAATTGTAAATATTTTCTTTTCTTTCTACATTATCGCTTGTCACGACGCCAGCATCACTATTTTCTTTTTCAGCGTTAAAAGAAGTGGATTTGCAATCTGGTCCTTCTTGAGCACTCCGTTTTAATTCCTCAACAAACTGCTCATAGGATAGACGCGGACGGGTGTTTATGGTCCGTTGTAAATCTTCATCTACAGAAGCCTTTTGAGTGGCAGTCACCAATATTCTCCAGTTGGAGTCAGAGTTTTCTACAAAGCTGTGTGATGACATTCTGACATATGAATATTTACTCCATGGTAAATAGGGCAAGGTTTGATGCTTGACGGTGATGATGAACGGTCAAATAGTAGCAGTAGCATAGAACCAGTCGTTTTAGCAACTTGCATGAGAACTTATGAGGAAAAAAGTTTGATCAATACTTCCCCGTCTGTATCATCAGATTATGAAATCATGGATAAGGGCTTTGACAATGTGGGCATACTATTATCGTTTGTGGTGATCCGGATCCAAAATATTGTATAATTTTTCAAAAGAAAATCAGTCAGTGACACCATGAAAATCACTGATATTTCAAGTAATACGACTTCCGAAGAAGCTCAAGAAGAACAGACAGCCGAACAGTATGAACGAAATAAAAGAAAGAGGTCACTCCTTGAGCGCTTCAACATTCCAATTGAACACTTGGATTTCTCCTACGTGGAAAAAAGCACAGATGCCCGTGAAATTGAGAGAATCCTCAGAATCCTACGTTCTGGTGAAGAGGGTACCTATCCAGAATTAGAACGTCAAGTTGCAACCCGCCTTGAAAAACTTAATCCGAACAGTCGTGTGTTACGTGTGCAAACGCCTGCAGTGCGCACAAAGGAACTGAACAAAGAGGAACGAGAATCCGTTCAAACTGGATTGGAAGAGTGGTTAAATGATGTGTCCAAACTTAATAAAGATGGATTGTCACCAGGAAATTTACGATCCAGTAAAATATTTTGTGAAGAAACAAATGACTTGTTTGACATGACAGAGTTTTCATTGCCAATTCGTGGTTCCCCTGCTGCTGCAGCCGTCACGGCCGCTGTGAAAGTTACAACGCAAGAAAATGATAACAAAAATGGCATGCCTAAGGCTAAGGATGAAAGTAGGATCAAGTCTTGGGAATATGATAAGTGGGACAAGTTTGATGCAGATGCGGAGCTAACAAAAATGGATATTACAGATATGAAGATGGAAGAATGGGAAAAGAGAGAAAAGCCAAAAATTCTTGAAGAGCAAAAGAAAATTGAGGAACTTATGAAATCCTCTGCTGATGATGTCAGCGCTCCTAAAATGTTCAGCAACCCCGGAAAATCTGCTGAAAAGGCAAAAGCTAAATCTTCATCGTCAACAGCGGAAATCCCAAAACTGGAAAGTGTATACAGCGGGCAACAGAGTAAAAAGAAAACAAAACCAGCAATGTCCGTTGATAGACAAAGTTTTATTGAAGAAATAAATGAAGATGATGATGATGAAAAAGGGGAAACTGTGAATACATCAGCCATTTTCAAAGGAAAGGGTCCAAGAAGGGCAACAGTTATGATTGAAGATTTGAACTTGTCAATGTAAATTGTAAGCAAAATTATAGCCCTTTAGTCAAAAAAAAAATTATTAAAGTAGTAGCATCTTGTCTAGATTTTTTTTTCTATTTGTTTTATTATTATTTATTATGTAATCATGTATTTAAGTTTACAGCAATAATAATTATTTTGATTACAATGTAAATCAAAAACAAAACACTTGAATATAATATTGTTTTTATCATGAAACATTTGAAATTAACAACATTGTAACTTTTATTACACTTGATTTTTATGTATGATATTTTATATCCGAAAGAAAAGCACAACAAACAACAAACATGCATAATGTCTATAAATGCATAAAACAGGAGTGTATACTTTATATAACTCATATTAATACACATTTTTATTATCTCTATCTACGTGTATAATCATAATAATCATATAATCAAAATCATCATCATCACACATGCATAAATGTACATCATCATCATCATGCACTACTACAACAACCCACAACCCATTTATTTTTCATATTGCACCTGCTGGTTTTTGCACACCCAATCAACAAAGTAGCTATATAAACATCATCATGCCAGAATCCTCTGAATTGAATAACATAGCTAGCATATTATAACTCTGTGCTAGTATTTTATTCTATTGAGCTATTCATAAATATTTAAAAATCTACAGACTGTTCAGGTAATACACGGCGGCGCACACTTTCTCTTACTTTTACATATACATACATTGTACGTACATACATATATGCTCTTAGTTTTGCTGGAAGGTATATTTTTTTGGAATGCATCAAAGCTGTTCCAATTCACATATTTCATATTATTACTCTTTAGTGCTTTGAGGTTTCCTGGCGGTTTTGGCGACTCGCACCAAATTAAAGCCAGTAAATTTCTAGCACATCTTATGCATAGCATAATAATAATAGTAATATAATATATAATGATGTAGTAGTATTTTTTTATAAATGTATTTGGTAGCAGCATGATATTCTCGTATAAAGCCATCAAACTCACAATCAATCACTCAACCATTCCACCCCGGATTTTATTCGGAGCTGGGAAACGTAAATATGTATACAATACATGCTCACATATACACCAACACACCAGCTACACACTAAAAAAGTTTGCTTCACAATAGACTTCATACGAGAATATATACGACACCTACATATTATTATATATCTATTGTATCATAATAATATATACTATAGTCTACGATAAGCCACCAGTGAGAAGATGACCTGCATCAAAGGATATAATTACTTGCATCTCATTCATGTGCAGTCGACTTCGACCTGTTCAGAATGTGCAATAGTAATTCCCTCGTAGTAACTGATAAATATATTCAAATAAATAATATTTATGTTTCAAATCATATCATCATGTATTTTTTTTCTGTTCCGTAGTAAGTCGTTTCATTTTTAGTTTTTTTTATCCAGGATTTCATCCAAAAACGT
>JAHZNC010001473.1:0-13726 GCA_027744095.1 Zhuqinia jingwanae
TAACATGATATTTTGATTATTGAAAGGGTCTCACAAAACTAGCTACAAAGACGTCAGCGGACGGTTCTTCAACATTTCTTCAGTTTGTAATCGAGTACATTTTGAGCCAGCCCTCACTTACCGATTCCGTAGACTTCTACAAGGCTTTCACAGACCTGCCAGACCTGACGAAAACCTCAGTCAAAGAAATGAGGGCACAGTGTGACGAATGGAAACGAAGCCTTCAAACATACAATGCTCAAGTAGAAAAAATAAAGCAGGTACTATCACATTGTAATTAAGTGAACTAGGTATTCACATGTACTTTTGCACCAATATTTTGAATTAATTTTATTCAAATTCAATGTCATTTTTAGAAACAATTCGGGAAAGTGGGCTTAATGGGCTATGCCACCACGTTTCAGAGAAAAGCAGAAGACAATTTACGGAAACTGAATGAAAAGCTAGACGAAGCGCAAAATAGCTTCCACAGCTGCAAAGAGCGTTTTGGACTAATGAGCTCGGGAACCAGTGAGGTCGCCTTTTTTGAGTCCCTGTCCAGTTTCATTATTGCTTACCAGAAAACATACAAGGATATTAAGGAGAAAAAAAGAGAAAGCCAACAAAAAACACACTTTGCCTAAATATAGATTGAGTCTTGGGGGCATAACGGCAAGAAACTCTCGTAATTCAATTAGTCCGAAGCGACAACCAGAAAACACGGACCGAAGGAAATCTGGTACCGTAACAGAAATTGAAAGTAACATGAAAGCTGAAAAGGAAACTAATGTCGTTCATAAGCGGGGAAATGGCATACAAAAGGAAAATCCACGTCGAAAATCATTAGCACCGGGTGAACTTGAGAATATGCTCGACTCTTCCTCAACAAGGGAAGTTGGGAAAAGTCTTGTGCAATTATTGCTAACCAAAAATTCAAATGATTATGACAAGGTGAAAAGATTGCGGAAAAGTTGTGGTAGTAAGTCCTCTAGTAACTTACCGCTATGTAGGGAAAAGTAGTAGCATAACATAAATATACACACACCACGTGAGTTTATCAATATTTTAATAAATTTAATTGGACCAAATCGCTCCTACACTATATACAACTTGCGGTATTGACGCATCCGCTGTTAATATACAAAATTCTCAATTGAGTCACGTTACAGTTTGTAGTTTGGTAAACCACAGTTTCCTTTTGTTACATTTTATTTCCAAGTATCTGCCAACTACTTTTTTGTATTTATCTCAAATTCCAGTGTGTTGTGTCGAGTAAACAAGAGTTGTGTCATAAACATAAAAATATTTATATTAAATACTTTTTTACTCTTCTTTGATACGCTAATAACATTTCGTCAATAAATTTTATTACAAAAAATGAATTATTAAAATGTCTACTACCGAGGCAGAACCAGTGGCACCTCCCGAGCCCAAAATTTTAAACAAGAAAAACTCGGATGAATATTTTTTGCATTTCTTGAAATACGAGGAGTGTATTACTGCGTTGGGGGTCTTTGGAGCGGTAACAGCGGCACCTCCCGAGCCCAAAATTTTAAACAAGAAAAACTCGGATGAATATTTTTTGCATTTCTTGAAATACGAGGAGTGTATTACTGCGTTGGGGGTCTTTGGAGCAGTAAATCAATTACATATTATTATTATTAATGTTATTTAATTAACACGGGTTCACAAAGATCATAAAGTGAATTCAACACACTCAAGTGTTTATAAAAATTTAATTGAAAAAATGTGTTCATTTTTTAGGTGTCACAAATTGGGATCGTTGGTATAATCATTTACCATTTGGCTACCGGAAGAGGCATCGACAAAGGTTTTATTACCGTTACGCATAATAAAAATTGTAATAATTGATAACGTTTGCAAATATTTGTTAACTGTTCCAATATTGAAATATTTAGATGAAACGTTAAAATGCAATATATTCTCTTCAATCGGCATAGTGGTATTAACCGCATCATCTGTATCTGAAATAGTACTACTGAGATGTGTCAAGCAGGTAAAAAAATATTCGCATTTTTTCGATACATTTTAGCCTGAAACAGCTTTGCAATTTTTTGTATAGTGATTTGTTGTTTTTCAATGCAGCGTAATCTTCCGTACATTCAATGGTGGATGTTTTCAAGCATGATATTCTTCCTTTGCATCATTTTAGTGACAAT
Organism: Zhuqinia jingwanae; assembly: GCA_027744095.1. NCBI lineage: Eukaryota > Metazoa > Arthropoda > Collembola > Entomobryomorpha > Paronellidae > Zhuqinia > Zhuqinia jingwanae. The sequence goes on from JAHZNC010001473.1 coordinate 2,160, forward strand.
TATCGCTGGATTTACTCTGTATGATAGAGCCTTGTGGATCTCCTTAGGATTTTTATACCTTGTCATTCGTCTCCCGTTCCAGATGCATTTTGTCGACAGGTTTTCACATGCCGAGATTTTTCACAAGAGAAGCACATCAGGAGAGTCCACACAGAAGCGTGCTATATCGCCGATTTTAACTTTTATTTTAATTTTAAATAACGCGCCTTACTTAACTAATATGCATATTATACACCTCTACTATTTTTTACCTAAACAATGTCAGTTAATGTGCCCTCAATTCAGAAAATACTGTAAGCCTGCCAATTGTACATTTACTCACAATACTATATGGGCAGATATAGTATGTTTGTAGTTTGTAGGTGTATGTAAATAAAGCAATTTACCGTAGCAGTAATAAAAATATAAAATAAGTCAGTATTGTATTGTCAAATTTGCTCACTCATAATATATACAAATATATATTATGAGTGATTTACTATTTACCTATTTACATTTCATCATGTCATCATCATCATTGTTATCAATTTTGCGAAATCCTTGAACGATATTTATTTGACGGTGATAACTTGCTCATGATAAAACATGCTCGGATGACAAGAATTTTTCATCCCATATTCCATACCTATTCCACAAGGTGGAGTACAAAACCTAGAAGAGCAACCATCACACACAGTTTGCAAAAAAACCAATTACCTATGTGTGGGATTAATACCGTCATTGAAGGATGAATAACGCAAACACAATTTTAAGTGCAAATTACGACTCATTTATTGTGGAGATAAAAGTATTTATCATGTTGTTTTGAATATGACATGAAATGAGTCAGCATCGTACCAGGTCATCATCATTCAGTTATGTCATTTTTTATTTTTTAATCAATTAGGAACACATATGAACGCATATATTGTTATCCAGGACATTGATAAATCCAGAGCTGTATCAAGTTTGGTGTTTTTTCGATAATATGTAATCTGTCCTAAATTGATGACACCATTTATTTCTCAAAGAGCATATTATTCCCAAAAAAAGGTTACTCTCTGGAAATTTTCAAATTAATTTGAGTGACATTAAGTTCTCGTTCTAGTATAACAATAGTAATTCCAAAAAAATTTATGAATTTAGTTTTAGATTTATACCCGGAAAAATGGGGCTGCTAGATTGTGTAGCAAGTCCCGAGGAAAGGGATAAGTTTGATACTGAGGGCAAACCATTCCCGGGACAGTTTTCAAAAAGCGATCACGATATTTCCCGAAGAAGAGGGCTACCACTGTTTGCCTCACAGTCAAGTTTAAAAAATATTCGGGATCCTGAATTTTGGAGGACAAGAGTGCTCCGTTTTTTGTTTAGCCCTGAGGGGCGGGAAGGTAAATGGACTTAATGCATTTAACAAAATTAAATGATTAAAAAAATATCATTACAATCACCAAAATAATATAATATTTAATTGCAATGTTTAGATATCAGAGTACTGAAGGTTCCCTTAAAACAACTGGGATATACGTCAGTGACGGATTTTATAGCGGATATTCCACCAGAAGTGTACTCCGAATACCTAAATCAAAGTACGACTACAACTAAAAATTTTTTATGGATTATGTATTCTTAGTAGTATTTTTTATAACGATATAAGAAAGTGTCCTTTGATGTTCTAGCTCCTCCTGACATTGGAATTGTGAAGGATGATAAAGTATTTTGGGTGCGAGATGGTATTGCTGAGCCTGGCATGTTTAAATGGAATGGGACCATTGAAAATGAAGCAGTGGTTGGGCTTCAGTTGGTTAGTTTAAACTTATTTATATTAATATTTCTCAGTTCGGATATATTCAATATTTGAATTACATGTCTTATATTTAAATTTAAATATAAATGTTATATAGATAATAGGAGCGGAGGAAAGCAGTACCTTTTGGAGTGCATGATGGAAAAGGTCTGTTTTATTGCAAACCTGGCCATCGTGCTTTAGTACCCGAGCATGAGCTAATAACCTACAAGAAATTTCTGCGAAGCTTTCTTGGTCTGCCTCCAAGACTAGATTCGCTGGTAGGAATGAGAGACTCTGTAAGGTTTTCTGCTAAAGGTAACATGGGACTTTAATGCTCGCGGTTCTTCATATTTATATATATTTCTGACAAATATATGTATTTAAAACCTACTCTTCAACAATTTTTTTTATAGCAATTGCTGCCAAGAACAAAAAACCTGGTGACAGAGTTTTCTTGCCGAAAGAAAACAAATGGGCAACCGTGCAATGGATCGGAAAGATAGAGAATGAAACAGTCGTTGATTTGATTATATGTTAGTACATATATTTTGAATTAGTATTTTGTATCATAGTCCCTTGACATTCATACATTTTGTTATAATTTTTAACCTGTGAAGGACCCTCTTAAGCCCGAGGGAGGGAAAATTGTGTCTCCTGATGAGCCAACCGTAAGTAGGTCCATGTCTTTGGCAGACTTTATTGGGGAGTTAAATTCTGAACCAAATACGCCCATTTCAGTGCAGCCTCAAAAACAAATTCCACAGCAAATTTCAATTCCGTCAACGCCAACTGTTGCTCCTCAACAAGTACAACCACCCCTACCACCAACTTTTCCCGCACCGGACTTATCAGACGACCCTGGAGATTCTGTGCATTCTGGGGATGTTTCAGATGATGACACTGAAAGCGATGATGATGACGACGACGACGATGATGATGATGATGATAGTGCATCAGAAACAGAACAGGGGACTGAAGCAAGTGGCTCGGAGGAGGAGGAAAATGACATAGAGGATGAAAATAAAATGCCAAGTGTAAAGAGTGTTTCAATTACTAAAATTCAAGTACAGCCAATAAACGCAGAGGAAGACGTTCAAGTATTTGAAGTGCAAGATGAGCCGTCTCCAAACATTATACCCAGTCCAAAAAGAAAGGGATTCTTTGGGTTTTCTCCAAATAAAAAACAAAAACGACCAAAGTCAACATCTGAACTGACATTTGAACAAAAGTCAGAATTTGTTAGTATGCCAGAACTAAAGCCCGATCCCACAACTCCCTCTGCCCGTACACGGAATTCCAATTTGTTTTCCAGTTGGAAATTCAAAAAGAATAGCAAGTCAAATAAGGAGCTGGTTCCCAAAGTAGAAAAAGTAGAGAAAGTGCAAACACCAGAACCGCCACCAAGATCAAAAACAGGCTTATCTAGTAGTTGGGGAGGGCTGTTCAAATCAAAAAGCAAAACTCAACTGCAGAAATTAGTCTTTGAGGACAGAATGAATCTAGAAGAGTGCACTACTCCCAATGACGATATGATTCCACCCGACAAGATTCCTACACCTCCACCCATTGAATTTCAGCAGCAATTGCCTGAAATGTACAGTGAGAGAAGAGTAGATCGCCCCGAATTTCTCAACTTGCCGGGCAATCTTTGCGGCACAGAAACCGGGGAGGACGTCATTCCTGAAAATGAAAAGCTCAGAGGTGAAGTATCACTTGGCCCCGATGATCGGTCCAGTGAATGTGAAACAAGTGAGTCGGAAGAGGAAGAGGGGCAAAGTGAAACTCAACACGTTGTTGCTGAAATGCATGTATCACCACCGCCTCCGCCATCACCTCCACCACCTAAAGGTTCTCCTCCTGTTCTTACTGGGGACATCAAAATGGAGAAAGTGGAAACATTGGTTTTTCCCGTTGAACAAGAAACTGTTCGTGAGACAGAGATGCAAGTGGCAAAAGATGAACCAGATAAGTCAACAATAATAGATTCGGAAACTGAGAGTGATGTAGATGTAAGTGTTTACCACACTGTTGTGTGATGATAAGTATATTTTTTAGAAGACACATAATATGCAACTTGCTAAAGGGTATAATAATTACTGTAGATAGGAAAAGAGTCGCCTCCGTATGTTCCATCTGGCTCCTTGGAACGGTTCAAGAATACCGGAGTAAGAAACAAACCCTCATCATTTGGTTCTTTTCTGGCGAGAATTAAAAATTTAAAGTCAACTGATACTCCAGCAAGTCCAACGGTTCCAGCATCTCCTCCACCGCCAGTATTGAAAAGAGAAAAAAGTCCTGAGAAGGATGTGGAAAAAGCTACTATTATTCAGAATAAAAATCAAGTATGCAAGAGTATACATTCCAAAAATTAAAATATATACAAGCAAGCATATAACCTAACTTTCCATATAATTTAATATCTTTTAGGACCGGAAAAGCTCCCTGCGTTCCATGACATCACATTGTAGCACTGACGTTGAAGATCAAGAGCCAGCTGCCCCCCTATTTCAGATAAACAAATCCCTTGTTAAACCGCAAATTGGCGTGCAGTCTATCCCTGCCAATGAAGGTAACCAGGAAGAAATCGTGTTGGAATTATTGGATATAAAGGTAACTCATACTATTAAGTGGAATATAAGGGAGTTAAGGTAAGGGGAATATATATTACTATGTAGTTATTGTATTTATCTTTAGGAACAAACTCCACCAGTGAATAACCCGCCACCGATTCCAACAGCTGAACCACCAATACGAAGACCAAGCAAGAATAGGTCATCATTTACATTCAGCTTTTCCAAAAAGCGCAAACCTTCCTATGATCAGCCACAAAAACCAAATACAGATGAACACGTGGATAATAACGATGATAACACTGAAAATATTGATCCTATTGAACAAAAACAAAAACTGGAAGATGAGAAAGAGAAAAAGTCCAAAAGTCCATCTTTCCGAAATAGTTTCCGGCGAACATTTTCCTTCACCAAAAATAAGAAGCGTCCATCTCTTGAAGGTGATAGTGAAGACCCTTCCAGCCCTGCAACTCCAACAAATCGTATCAGCAAACCACGTCCAGTGACAATGTATATTGATAACAACGAAGTGGTTAAAAGTCGCAATAATTCGTTCAAAAATAAAAGACCGACAAGTCTCGTTGTGGACATTGCACCATGGAACTCACGCCATGGAAAAGATGAAGTGGATCTTTATTCTTCTCCAAGTTCGGATGAAGCTGGACAGAGCCCATCGCCCAATCCTGCCCTTTTACCAAAGCAAGCTGATGCGAACATTCCAAAGCATAGAATGTTCACTACTCCAGCAATCTTTTATAAAAAGTCATCGGACAAGGTAGACAGTGAGCCACTTGTGCCAAAACCTTCCAAAGTTAGTGTCTTCATTTTTAAATATCAGCACATCTTTTACACTATCTAAATTTATCAATTTCAAAATTAAATTTTGTTTAAACAGTCGTCGTACAAAATATGGAACACCAAAGAATCTACAAGGCAATCCAGTTCACCTGTAACATCACCATCACGAGAACAACCTTTACGTCGAGGCTCTCCTCCATCTCATCCGCCGCCGCCGCCGCCGCCGCCTCCTCCTGACACACCTCCACCAGAGATTCCTGCAGATGTTCCGGACCAGGTTTCGGCAGAAGGAGCGGGAAACAAGTTAAAATCTGCATTGAAACAAAGAAAGGAAATTGGTAACTATAATATTGATCATTAATCCTTAACCCAAATACATTTTATTACATTCATTTAACCCATCTTTATGCAATGTTTAGAGTTCATCCCAAAGGGATTGAAAGTGAACGATAGAGTCTTGTGGTATGCTAGCAAAGGCCCAGTTCCAGGCACTGTTCAACGACTTTTTAAAGATGGCACTGACAAGTACACTGCAATGGTCAAATTTGTAAGTCCTTTTGTTTGTCCTTTGATAACTTGACTTGCATTTAAGTTAATATGCTGCGACTGTGTAACGTTAATTTTTGTTTGTTGAAGTGTGTAACGTTAATTTTTATATAATTATTACAGGACAGAGAAATGCAGGAAGAACCTCTCCGTTTAATACGTGAAGGGGATGCATACATTGTAACAGTTGAAGAACTGATCACTCCAGATATGTTTGAACCCACGTATGCCAATCAAAGTGAAATTGAAAAAATGAAAGCAGCTCCCGAGCCAATGACACCAATCACTCCATCCGTTAGGTTTAATGGACTTACAGAGGAGGATCCAGTTCCGCAAGTAATTGTTACGGATCAAGATGCGACTCCCGATGATGACGAAGAGCATGACTTACCACCACCCTTTCAAGAAGAAGAAGTGACCATGGCATGTGGTAAGTACACAGGAAAATAGAAAGATGGGAAAAAGAGGAACATGTATGCATTCATATTTCATACCTGTTGTTGTGCATACTACATTTTTGTACGAAATACATTTTTTGCAGGATTCAAAAGAGGGATTCAATGCCGTGATAAATCTTGCTGTTTGGAAACCATCCTATTCTCTCTTTTCTACACCACAAATGCATTTGACATTACCATGCTGTATCCTAATTCTGCCACTGAAGATGCCCTTACCAGGAAAGTCCGAGGTATTCTGAGAAAAGAAATTGTGGACCCAATGCGCAGAGAAGGTTTTTGCCCCTGGTACGCAGTAAAGAAACTGAGAGATGCTGTGAAACCATTGAGTGATGAGTGGCAGACAATGAGCACTGGTATTAAAATTTATTCAAGTACACTGCTTTTATCTGGATGCTGTCTAATGTATTATTCGTATATAAAAAAATATGTATTTTGCAGACGCCGAAGTTATGATGTTCATCTTGTATGATCGTGCTCTCAAGCTCCAAAAGTTTATTAGCTACTCCAATGAAATGTCAGACTTTTTACATCAACTAGTGGTAGACACAAAGGATCTTTCAAAGAGCACAACTGTGCAGCATTTATTTGAAACCAGTCTAGAAATGATGGACAAATTGAAATTAAAGACGGTCCCAACTCCAGCCCTAATTTTGGAAATGCCCCGCTCCAATGACAAGTTGATGCAGTACAAGGCAGTCATTCCAAATTTGACTCTTACCGTTAGCCATATGTTGGATGGAGGTAACTTTAAACAGTTCAAACGATGTAATGTAAAAATATCTTTAAAAAATACATAGGTACAAATGTAGTATTTTTTGATACAGGACCTCGCCTTTGCATTTGTGGCGCAGTGGCCAAATATGACTGCAAAACATGCACAGCCAGCGTGGGCACAATGTCCATTGCTTACTGCGACCATTGTAAAAGCACGGCGGACGTAATTCATTTCCAGCTAACGCACGATGCCCAATTAGTCCCTCTAAATCAGCCATTAATAATCCTCGATTTGTCCGCAGTCATTTGCGTTAAAGGTGGGCATTATTTTTCCTTTGTGAAATGTGGAAAGGAACCATTTTCACCCTGGGTTTTCTTTGACGGAGTGGAATTGGAAAATCCAAAAGTAAGCCACGACACACATACGCTCGTCACAGCAAAAAAAAACAGTTTTTATATCGTATTTATTTTGTTTTGTCAACAAAGCTCATAAAGAAGCACGCATTTGGTTAACTTTCAGGTATGTATCGAGCAAAACCTGAGCATGTGGTTGGACCGTTTAGAAAAATATCCAGGCAGATATCAGGACGCTCTCCAATATCCGTTGCTGACCCATATCTTGCAAGATAGCCATATCTGTATTTACCAGTCAAGAGAAAAGAGTTCATCGGTCTAAAAACGTCATTTCATTATTATTACATATCTGTAATTCCCATTTTGTATCTCTTTTGTTTGCTTTTCGTGACTTCCGTTGGGCTCTGTATATAATATTGAATATTTATTTCAATCAAAGACCACAAAAACAATGTAATTCCCATTTTGTATCTCTTTTGTTTGCTTTTCGTGACTTCCGTTGGGCTCTGTATATAATATTGAATATTTATTTCAATCAAAGACCACAAAAACGTAGGTACAATTCATTCGTGTATACAGTGGATCCTGTCTAGATATTACTGCATGCATGTCACATCTATTAGTAAATTGTATCCAAAAGTTCTTTAAAAAAATACATCAACACGTTTGATTCCAAAATGTGATTTGATTACTACTATATGGTGGGATAAATAATAATTAAAATAATTTGTTTTTTCTTCCCCTTCCATAATCTATATTTTGTTTGCACGTATATATATATATATGTATGATTTGATTGCTTATGTTACAGGTAATTTTAAACTGTGTGGGAGATAAGACAAAAAATATATATAGCATGTAGTCATGTACAGTAAAGTATGTAGCTATTTAGTCTTATAATACAAATAATAAAATCATTCCATGTGAATGAATACCTACAGTAATGCCTAGTAATTACGTAGTTATTGTTCCTTCATCAGTTTGAACAGACACAATCCAGAAACTTGTAACCTTTGATGACCTTACCTTTGATGATTTTGTTGCATGAGTGTATTCATATAAAATATCTGCCATGGCATATGTATTACTGCCATCAAAATTGGTCGTTCTCTGGGCTAAAAAAATTTAGTTTGACTTTGTATGAAAAATAAAGTATTATTATTACGCATATCATTAGAGATCCTTTGATGTTTATAATTGTAACACACATGGCATTTATATATTGTGCATGGGATGTATACGCTTTTGCTTATAAAATAACGAACGCTACATTGCTGTGATTTATTCTCATCATGTCTCTTCATTGTGCATCCTATATTCTCACACGGTATTCATATAATATTGTATTCATAGCAATGATCCATGAACTTATTTTTATTATAATAACGCAGCAGACTCCAACGCTTTTATTTATGACGATGACAATTATTCAAAAAAGCATAAAAAAATACTTTGGGAACAATAACAAATATTGAGGCGACAAGGATGAAGGTGATATTTACTTTATAACATAATGAAACGAAAGGATGTCGCATTGAAAATGAGTCAGCCACAGTAGTACTACTCTATATACATTAAGTGGAATTGGTAATGAACATATATAGAAAACTAAAAGTAATGATATTATTGTTCTCGAATTTTAACATCTTTATAATATCTCATAGATAGGTACATATACATATATACATGCATATGCATTGGTAAAATAAAATACAAACCTATTAAGAAAGAAGATGGCTGAATTTACTGCTACGGCGCTGTGGAATATTATTATACTATCGCCACTTTTTTCCAACTTTTTTGTTGGATACGTGTTGACTGACTGGTTCACATCCTCTCGCTCAGTCGCACCTGGATAATCCATAGAATTAGTTGAGCTCCATCATATCTACCTTTCAGAAACAATTTACCTTACTTTCAACTTTATTAGTTGATAACAGTAAATCCCCCCAAGTCGCACTATCAGAGAGTCGCTATCAGTGCCATTTTAGTTTCTCTGTGAGTTTGCCGTAGTATCATACACCACCATCCATGAGCTGAGGAATGAGAATAGATATATTCCAAAAGCACGCAAGTAAAACTTGTTAAACGTTGGAACTTTTTTTTTTAAATGCTTACTTTTAGGTATATATACTACGTCAACGTAACCCATTCCAAGTAAATTCATGTGCTTCATCGCCTGCTATTTACTCCATAAAAAAAATGAGTGCACAGTTTTTCCAAAGTAAAAAAGTTAAAAAACAAAAGTGCTTCATCAGACGACGGGTGGCGGTTCAGCACACCACCTACTACTATACGTTCACGATTACATCCAAGCAGGGGCATTATCTTTTTCTGCAAATACAAGCTGGATACACAATAAACTTTGTTTTCTTACGTGGGACAACATCAAAAGTTCATTAGTAGGTTTTGAAAAAAATTTCACTATACTCCTGCAAATAAATTGAGGTGATAATAATAATGAGCTTGTAACATACCTGTACTACACCACGTCAACGCCGTTGCCATTTAAAAAAATGTAGGTAAATATGTACAATATATACATAGGTACAATAGTTAGGTGGTATATGAAGTAATTTATGTTCTACTCTCGCAAAAATCATTTTAATCAGTATGTAAAGTAATACTGTACACATTTACACAGGCATTTAAATACACAAATTATACTTGTTCGGTGGTGCCACTTAAAAAAAATATTGTATTGCTAAACGTGACGTAAAAAGTATTATGCCGATGCTTATGGCATATTCAAGTCATAAAAGTAAACCAAAAAGTCGTTCCATGGAATCTCTTGTTTATTCATGTAACAAGAGTAAAATATTTTATGCTTTACTTTAATGTACCTACCTACTATATGCATTCTGGCCACAAAACAATAGCAAGGTAACGAAGAAGCAAGCAGTAAAAATTCGTCATTGTCTGACTTGACTCCATCCTCTGAAAGATCAATGAATCAAAATATTAAAAAAGCTTACCTGAAATTAGGTTTGACTATACTTGTATTTTTTTAGAGTGAACCAGTGACGTGCTTTCAACACTACAAAAAAAGGAAATCATTACGTTTAAAAGGTTTCGTAAAATCCGTTGTTGACACCTGTGTATGAATACGTAATTAGATAATATAAGACTCTATTATATAGGCTTGTGCAAATTTCCTGTTTAAAAAAAGTGCGAGTGAGTCGCGAATCAAATTGTTCAAAAAGGCAGATTTGTGATAATATTATTTTTTTGCGGTGGGCGCTGCCCCCGTATCAAGTTAACCACCACACGGATTGGTTCAATTCTTCATCATCCAGCCGTCCTTTAAAGGATGTCGAGTTTTATCAGCGAAGGGCTTTGTCCTTTATGTTTTCAGCAGAAGGAAGGGATGGTAAGAAAAATGCAAACAATTAAAACAATAGAAAAAATGTATTGAATTGAAATTGAAAGCTAAAAAACATTCAACATTTAAAAAATATAATGAAGCTCTTTAATTATTAATTAGATTGCGAAATGTCATATGTATGTATTATTTCATTATAATTTCAGTTACCTATATATTATCTTACGTGCTTTTTAAAATAATTTCAGAATTCCGCTGCTTAAATATTCCAATCTCTCAACTTGGTTTCTACTCGCCCCTCCACTTTATTAGTTGTATTCCGTTGGAAATGTGTGAACCCTTCAAGAACGACAGGCTATTTTTGGGTAAGATGAGAAGTTAACAGGTTTTCACGCTCTCATTCCCATGTTGTCTCAACGAAGCACGTACCGCGCGCATATTTACTTTAGTTTTTGCAATTTAGTCTACAAAAGTAACAGCCATACGACATATATTCAATGTTATAATGTAGGCATACAATATACATATATCATTCATTAAACACAAACTTGACGAATAGCATGACTCAACTTTACAATAAAACATTGTCACTATTAATTTGTATGCTCTGCACAGGAAAACGTGCAAAGAGAAAGACAAGTTGAAAAATAATACATGATTTTTTTTGTCATGTTATGTTTTTACGGAAGTCTATGGTTCGCAGTTTATATTTTATGCCAGAAAATAGAATAGCTGCTAATTTATGCAGTGATGATGATACGCGACTTACCAACAGAAAAAGGAACATAAAAAATATGACATTTGACAGAAATTTATGTGATATGGTTATGCTCGAAAACATCTACATACATATTAAATTTTATGTGGTCATATTGTGCGTAGAAAGTTGCATGGGATTTAAAAATGAAATATTTTAAACATGCATAATAATATATATATAACAATTTTTCATTCTTTCATGTGTTGAATGAATCAACAGCCACATCTGGGGAGATTCGTAAAGGAGACAAAGTATTGCTGCTTGAAAAAGGGACAGAGGG
>JAHZNC010001474.1:0-39432 GCA_027744095.1 Zhuqinia jingwanae
CTTTCAACGGTTAATAAAATTATTCAGAACTTACGAATCTTTCACTAGTAACTCTTTGTGTATAGGTAACAATTTTGATGCATCAGTTGGTTGGGTTTCCAACCACCGCAGCCGTTGTCCCAAGGAAGTACCTAACATTAAAGAAATAACATTATGTGAACTCCCCTTGGTAACCCTTTTCCCTTGGTTTTTATTGACAGCAATTTTTCTTACTTCTTGCAACAATTAGCTCATCGTCATACATACTTGCCGTCACCTCTGGCAATTCTTCCATTCCTTCGGTTGGTGCTACATACACCGGCGAGGGCAAGACGTGGGATGCTTGATTTGGAAAACGTACTGGGCTTGTTCTTGGCAATAAATGCGTCACCCCATGCCTTCCCTGGGGGCCAAGCATTACAAGCAGATTTGTTGTTCAATATCTAGCATTTCTCCTTGCACATTACTCATATTATAAAAAATGTGTTGTACTTACCGCAGCTAAATACATGTTTTTATGAACAAACTTTTTGTCTTTAGCATAATTCTTTTCCTGTATTGCAACCAATCGGAAATAATCACCGAGCTCTTCTATTTGCGATGACATTGGATTTTCAAGTTCTCCCCACGGTCCAGTGGCGTCTTGACTGTTCGGTAGCCCCGCGTCTTTTGTAGTCCATCGACAAACATCGCATGCCAAATAATACAACGTATCCACAGTCGATTTTGTAGGCTCTTCTTCTGACGGAACCTGGATGGCTGTACCGCGCACACATAAAGTCTGTCCACAACATGGACAGTCGTAGCAGTTACCACATCTGAAAAAAAAACAACGGAAATTAAAAGGATACTACGAATTGACAGGTGCGTCTATATTCTGACAAGATGACTCATTAACTACTAATGATTGATTTCATTTCGTGATTTGAACTTCTATGTACGTACGTATACAAACAAGCTATACCGCTCGATAGAATTTACATATAGTTCAACAAATTAATGATAACAACACACCTGTTTTTCTTCTGTTTTGCTTCCGCTGATGGCATTGTCCCCCAGCAATTTCCACAATAGTGAGAATTTATTTCATGAGATGCACAATCATCACATCGAAGAAGAAGACAGTGTCTGCAGAAATAGACATTGTAAATGGGATTCAAGCTCCCGCAACGGCAGACATATTTGACCGTGTCAAATGCTAAGAAATGCGACATTTTGTAAAATAGCACGTAAATAGGTTGACAGATATACAAAATCCTTGTTCCGCCCAAAATAACTAGTCGGAAAAATTTGAGTCTCTTAATATAGAATATTTTATTAAAAGGATGCAATGATAGAAAGTCAGTTTTGTTTAAAACAAAACGCTAGACGTTTTCAAAATCAAAACAATAATATACAAATTCTACTTTTTTTTAACCCAAAACGCAAATTAAATTTAACCTGCTGATTGCGGGCGATTGCGTAGTTTCTCTTCCGAAAAACAAGTTCAGTATTGAACTTCTACTACTTTCTAGCATACTACAAAAAAAACTACACGCCGCCTCTTATACCAAAATACCAACTTGGTGGTATTATCAAGCAACAACAATAGGTTTTTACTAAAATGTAGATTTTCTCCCGCTCTACTTTTTTTTAATTATTTTGCTGCATGTCTGCAGAAATTATACAATCACCATATTTTTATGCAATTATACAATCTTTTGTTGGCAACACACGTTACATACATTTCAATGCATTTGTTTGTATGATTTTAAACTGTGTAGATGCGATGTTTTCAAGTTTAAGGCTTTCTCGAAACTTAAAAGACGCGAACCAAGAATTAGTCCCGTTTAAACTAAAGACTGTAAATATTATAAACTCTAGACTAGATAATTTTTTTCCAGGGTATGTGATTAGACTGAAACCCGGTTCAAATAGGGGGGGTTTCGGCCTTCAGGAATAACCGAATGCACATAAGAAAGATATTTAATGGTCTGTCAGAAGGCTAAATACAGAAATATTTATCAAATCAGAAATATAGAAAAGAAATCCTTTCAAAAAAAATATGGTACGACGGCGGTTTCCAAAAGATCATTAGTCTTATTATTGCGTAGCTGATTATCAGCTACATAGTATTGACTTGGATAAGTTGTCTGTCTGGGGACACGATATCTTTAGAACGGTGTATTTTAAATGTCTTCATATTTGGCACAAAGATACCTTAGATCATAACGCGGAGCCATATTGATTTGGACCCCCATCTCATCCCCCGGGGGAATTATGGAGGAAACTTTTTACCTTTAAGCTGCATCATCTATGTGTCAAGTGACGTATCATTCGATTCACTCACAGCTCCACGTATTTTTACATGTCTTACAGCTTTATATTTAAATTTGGCGTAGACGGGTCTTTAAAGAAAAGGGAAATATTTATAACTGGGCTAATCCATGTTGTTGGGTCTCCAGTTTCCAGAGGACATCAAAAAGATTTAAAAAAATATAGTCTACAAATTTTATGGATTTGTGTGCCAGGAAAATGTTGAACATAAATCATGAATGAATGAAAAGTAATTAAATTATATTCATGAGGTGCTTGTCCATCCTGATCTGAGAGCCTGGTGAATGAGATATGATAATTATGCGTCACATATATAGTAAGTTACTCTTCCGAAACCTGATAATCCTGATAAAAGGGGCATTATGAGATACTATGACGGAGAGATTTACTTTAGTTGCTTACAGGTTACAATTAGACACAGTTTATGTAGTAATCAGCAATGCATGTCAAAAATCATTGCATTGATCGTGTGGTGATATTATATTTTATATTGCTCAATGATTATTTATTTTATATTGAAATCTTTTTGTATTTATTTTGTATCTGCTATTTATAATTTTGCTACCATACTAACATTAAATTATTTTACTTGCTAATTCGTTTACTGTGTACTTTTATCTTATTTGAACACAGCCGTCATTGTAATCGCCATCATCTTAGATTGGTACGTTAATATGGCATTTTTCAATAATAATAAAATATGTTTCATATATTGAACATATATTCATGCAAAGTATTCAGTATCATTATTTTTAATTTTAAGGAATCTATTAAATTCATTCCAAAATAGTTTTGGATCCATGAGAATGAGTACCGATACCTGGGAATGAGGTAGTCTTTGCGCATTGATTAAGTTATAGGAATACCACGAGCTCATTGCATCTTTGCCTCCATGTCTAGAAACTGCAGAAAATCCATATGAAGCTCCATAGCAACGCGTGGAGTTTCCTTGTAAAACTTGGTCAATTTCTCACATCTCATCAGCTCCACCGGTTTTTCTTTGTAATGCCTGCCAAAGAGGAACAAAAATAAATAAATGAAACTTCATCCGATTCATCTGAGATTGAGTGATATCATATGAGGGATTTACGCTCACCATTTTAGAACTTGAACTGCCCTGAGTCTTATCTCCCTCCAGATAATCTTTTCTGACTCCGCCTGGGAAGAATGAGATGTGTTTCCAACGCATGTAGAAGGCAACTCCAATGCCTGACAAGCGCTAGGTGTTTTTAGGTCGCACAAACTCCGAGTGAACAGGAGAATATCCACAGCGACCTCTACACCGAGCCACTCTTCCCTTTTTATCATTAGCAGTTCATGAATTGTCC
This sequence comes from Zhuqinia jingwanae, assembly GCA_027744095.1. Lineage (NCBI taxonomy): Eukaryota > Metazoa > Arthropoda > Collembola > Entomobryomorpha > Paronellidae > Zhuqinia > Zhuqinia jingwanae. The sequence goes on from JAHZNC010001474.1 coordinate 3,624, forward strand.
TTATAAGGTCCCAAACTTGATAGCTATTTCCAGCCTTGAGCATCTCCAAAGTTAGCCGGCTATCTTGGACAAGCCCCTTCACACCCCATGTGTACAGGTACTTGAGAAAATGTCGCACAACTGACTCGCTCATTTCCGGTATCTGTATGGAATTTGTTAATGCCTCCTTTGTGCCAAGTTGGAGCATGGCATCGAACACAGGGCTCCTTGAGGACAGGATTGCTCGATGGCATTTTACTAGCCGCCCACCTCTTGGCAAAATCAATATGTCAGCTTGTTTTTCGTTCTCCAGCATGTCCTGTAGAACGGTGGCGGGGGGAGAGGAGGGGATGGAGTTCACAAGCAAGTCATGGAAAACAGTATCGTTAAGTTCCAACACCAATGTAAAGAAGCCAGTGATCATTTTGGTCCCCGTTATGTGCAAAAAGTTGTGCGTGATTTCTTTTGGAAGGGTGCCTTCCAAACGAGTGGAAAATCCGCATGATGCAGTATTCGTCACCCTATCATTCAACATACCTATTTTTGAAGCTGGGACTGTAACAAAAAGATTTATTTTTTAAATTAGTGACTAATAAGTTACATATATAATAAAATGATTGATTGAGAATGTTTATGATGAGCACTTACTCTTTGAACTTAGCATCCAACTCGCAGCTTCACTTGGGCCTGACCGGACAATTATTCTAATGACCATTCCCGTGTCACCCACCTTCTTGACCCGTCCCAAAAAGGAATCTTGCCCGGAAGTGAAGCAGATGATGCTCAAATTTCCGCCCTTGCAGTCAAAGTTTTCCTCCGCATGAAAAGCAGTGACGCTGATGCGAATCTTAAGAAAAACGCCAGTGGTAGCATCACCTGCGGCATTATCTCCTTGGTCAACTTTAAGTAGGGAGAATAATTTGTCTCCGTAAATGTTGCGGATACGTTGGTCCTGTACGTGACAAGGTTCCAATGCCACTTTAAATAGTTTCTCAGACGTGAATACACTTATGGGCTCATTGTAAAATGTTGCTCTGGCATCTTTCACAAGATAATAATCCATCTTGGAAATAAATTATTGCATCGTGACAAATATAAAATCTTTTTTCTTGTGCAATAAAATAGAAGGCAAAAAAAAAACACTTTTGTGCTGTGGGTGGAATTACAAGATTAATAAAATTATAAGATGTGTAGGTTTTATTGAGTACACGTATATACAAGGTTGGGAACGATTAGGTTTTAAAAACAAATATAAAGAAACAATTTTTTATAATAAGAATATTATAATATCCTGATATAGAATCTATATTGTTTGTCTGTCAGTCTGTACATAATTTTGTTTGACTGCCATTCTACATCAAAAGTAAACTTCCCTTCTGCCGGCATATACACGTGCTTGCTCACGTGCTTCTCACCTGTGCCGCTTCTTCAGTATCTCGAGCACTTTGTTCCTTCTTCTAGCTTTTCCGTCTTGATTGTTACATATATGGCAACTACAATGTAGTTACTACATGCATTTTTTTTTGTTCACAACTTATTTTTTTTTAATTGCACAAGTTAATCAAAAAAAAAGTTATTGCTACTTAAACGTTTCAAGAGAACTTTGGAAAAATATAGTTTATTTACTGTATAATGTTGCGACAAAAAGATTTTTGATGTGTTCACTTTAGCTATATTAAGTAAGTCGTAACCCTCATATACAACTTTAGTTTTAATTAATTAACTCAGTACGTTCTCTTAGGTGGCACGTAAATAGTATGTTTTGGATTTTTCAATCCAAACAACACGATGAGCATATGGTTGGAAATGAGCTTTATCTGAATTACTGCACAGACTAACGTGTAATTAACTAAATTTTGGATTCTTTTGGTAAGCTGTCCAAAATATCCTTCCCCCTCTTGAGTATGAACTTTATACTTGTGAATAATAGGAGAAACTAGTTAGGTAGGATAAAAAGGAATTTGATGAAAGCAACTTATCAAATATTGGACGAGATGGGCCCACCAACATGAGATGTATAGATAAGTTATACAAGTATAGATACATATGCTCAATACAAGACATTAACAATTAGTGAAACATCCTATTCGCATTCAGCAGATCATATTTAAATGAGTTAACGAAAGCGGGTTTCTTTCTCATTTTGTAAAATATAGAACACGGTTTTTGTATTTCCTAAGGTGATTTTTTTTACAAAATCTTTGAACAAACTAAAAAAAACCCAAGATTGGTTAGAAATTGAAAGTCTCAATACATGTATGTAGGTAATTGTATGCATCTTAATTCAAGTAGGTTTTGTATCTTCAAAATTACACACATTGAACCTATGTAGGTATGTATGTACGACTTACTACTAATGCATATGCATATATATCGTGACGTGATAAGAGATGAGATGATGAAAAAATGCAATTTTGTGTGCTTTGTTGTTCTTGTTGTTTTTTTAAGAAAAAATGGAAATGGAAAGTAGAATTTTGTTCTGGTGATCAAAAAAGGTCAAGGACAACTTTAAAAAGTGAAGATTTCTACCCTCTGAAAATGACAAAAGAAATTCTTTCTTGTTTACCGTATACTTTTTTTACAGGTCTGCTAAGCACCTCTACTACTTCTTCTTGCATCACAACAGTAGGTTATTATGATGCAACTCATAAAGAAGAAGTAATGGAATTGTATACCTGAAAAATACTGTGTGATGAGGAATCGGAAGGCTACATAAATAAAATGAGATGGTTTCCATATCTTGGCAGTTTCGTGCTGGAGCAGTTGGTGCACGTAATATCCAGAATATTGTGCATACATATGTCATATAATTATGTGTTGAAAAGTGGAAGGAGTAATCATGTCAGTTTCTTTAAAAATTTGGATATTTTTCGGAATCGTCATCACATCCTGTTTTATCAGTGTTTATTGTTCAGCTGCACTCGAAATTTCAGTGGAATCAAATGACGGTGTCAGTTATAAAGAGAGTAGTACAGGGAACTTGACCGCTGCTGTTGGTTATGTGGACGGAAAAAGTGATCGAGATTCAAGTGGAGGGAGCAACCGGGGCGTATTTGGAAGGTGCCTCACCACGATTTGGGAGTGGGTTCAGGGCAAGGTAACATCCGACATATCTGGCATGGTTGAAGATAAAATCATTTCCGGAAATCCTGACAATGTTCGATTTTATTTGTACTCAAATTCACAGTAAGTTTTTACATATTGTCTTTTCTGGTCGCCATGAAAAATGTGGAATTTATTTTGATTTTAAACTTTGTGAATCTCAAATGATAATAGAAACAAGGATCTTGTGGAGGAAATCATTTATGCTGACCTTCCCTCTCTTCAACGTTCTCATTTTCAAAAGGCTCAACCATGGAAAATTATTATACATGGCTTTACAAATAATCATATATCCGAGCCTGTTCAACAAATCAAGAACGCATATCTGACAAGAATGCTACAAAATCGACTAGCAAGTCGTGGATCTCGAGACGCCCCTGGATACAATGTAATTGTTGTTGACTGGGGTATGCTTGCTGATCCAAAATTCAGTGGAGATGCGGGCAACCTATTCTATGGGTTTGCCGTGAAAAATGTGCCACTAGTAGGGAAACGAGTTGGGGAGTTTGTCATGTTCTTAATGCAAAACGGAGCGGTAAGCAATTTGGACAATGTGCATCTTCTCGGCTTCTCGTTAGGAGCCCACGTTTCGGGAAATGCCGGGAATACGTTGAGAGAGCTGACAGGAGGACAGGTTCCCGGCCGCATATCAGGTAGCGCAAAATATTATAAAGCAAGGCATCATCACCTCCTCCCCCCCCCGCCGTCAAATATCTGAAAATAAACATATAATTGACACGTTTGAACCCGTTGACAGGTATGGATCCCGCAGGTCCGAGCTTTTATCAAGGTTTACAATTGTCCAGTAGACAATTATCTACCGAAGATGCAAAGTTTGTTGATATCATTCATACAAATCAAGGTGCATTGGGTATCTACAAGAATATTGGACACGTCGATTTTTATCGTAAGTGAATAAATAAACACATATATCCAAATGATTAATTAGATTTAAACATATCTTAAAATGATGCTTTAAATTATTTTAATGCAGCGAATGGTGGTGGCCCATTACAAAAACCTTGCTTGGTTGAGCATGGTCAAGTTCAGAATGAAAATGCAATCGTCGGTAAGTCAAATTTCTCAACTTATTAAATAATACAAATTATAATCCATTTTTTTGATCTTTTCCAAACTTTGCTTCTTTTTTTAAAAATTTCAGTGATAAACACGTGCAGCCATTCCAAGGCCCCATTCTTCTTTTCCCTTTCTATCAACCGGCAAATTAGCTCGTGTCGCTGTGTAAGTCTGCTAGAATGGAAAACAACGTGCCCATGTAAGGAGAAGGCTATTTTTGGAGAGTTTTGTGATCCCCGAACCCGAGGTACATTTTATCTTGACCTGAATGAATAAAAACAATCCTTTCTTCAATCTTAAAAAAAAGAAACACATTTCATTTTGTTTCAAATAAAAAAATTAAAAAAATAAGGCAAAAGAAAAGAATTATATAGAAATTGGTCTCCATCCTTGGTACATGTAGTAAAAGTATTTTACAAGCATCTATCTCTAAACATCAATAAATATTTGAATGAAGAATATAATGATCATCATCATCATCATCACACACACACATATGCACATATCTGTAGGCGTCCTAGCAAAAGTACATTCCCACACCACACACAACAAGCAAGAAAATTTGACTAGAATATTGGTTGTGTCACCATCTTATAAATTGCCTCTTCAAGTGCATTTGCTATACTCATGCATGCATGCGTACATGATTTAACTTTGAATAATTCATATGAATTTTCATAGTGTCACCATCATCATCATGATCCTACTCCTTCATATTTTCATTCCTTTTTTATGACAGCACACCAATAACCCTGTTGTGTTGTATTGTGTGAACAGCCAAACAGCCTGCCTAAGTTTGTGAGTGTCTTGGGCACTGGCTTGGCATTGCAGTGCAGTAGTAGTAGTAGTAGTCAGGAAAAATAAGTTAGATTCTTGACATGCATTATTACTCTACTCTCTTTCATGGTCCAACTCAACCAAAATAAAAATATTGGATATGGGTATTTTGCAATAGTAGCATGGGCATTATATGAACTTAACTATATACATATGCTTATATATACATATATATATGAACCAGACAACCAAAAACGATGATATATGGTGGTACAAGCTACTACACACTTTTGCTTCAATACTACTACTACTACTACTGCTGGTGACTGGATTGGATGCTCCCTCAAAAAATAAATAAACTATAAATGAAACAAGTCAAGAACAAAATAAGTTTTTATTTTACTTCTTCCTTTCCAGAACGTTGCCAAACAGGGCGAGGAGGATCACAGGAAAAGGGAATATATATATATATAAATATATACATGATTACATCGATATTATTCACTTCCGCTTCCCTGAGTTGACTTTTTTTACACTTGTTCAATTTTCTTTTTTTGTCTGTGCTGATACTATTGTATATTGTGGGGTAGCCACATATATATTAACATATGTGCAGGCAACATATGTATATATATATAATTGTGTGAGCATTTTTCTTTGCTGTTGTTCTTTTCTTCACTCCTTCTGCTACTCTGTGCGGTGGTGGTGGTGGTGGTGGTCCTTTCAATTTCACAGTCAATAGTATCCAATACATAAATAGCTATGGAATCAGCATCATCATCATCATCACCAACATCAGAAGCACCAGTAAAAGCAGCCGTGGCTCTTTTTTCTTTCTTCAAGATAGAGAGTAGCTCCCGAAAAAAAATATGATCTTTTATTCCGCGTGTCTTAAGTATACAAAAAAATATGAGGAAGAAAGAAAATGTAATATATATGATGTGACAGAGTGTGTGTGTGAGTTTTATTCACGTGAAGAAAATAAAAGAAGGGATATGCCGATTTCATGCTTCTCCATCATTTTTCATAATAATAATAATAATAATAATAATAATGCATACAAACATATACGTATGTACATAATATACGTGCATCATATATAACTATAGCCTATGTTGTAAAACTAATAATAATAATATGCCCATAGCAACATCATCATGATCATCGTCATATCATCCTGGATATAGAAAGTATCGGTTTTTTTTGGTACCACCACCAACACCGCCATCCATTCCTAATTCCATTTCAACCACCACTACCACTATCCCATTTACCAGATATGAGAAATCTTAAATATTTGTCATCCATAAAAAAATATATATGCATTTATTGACCTTCATTCCGTTACTTATAAATATGTATGGGTGTATACTCAAAATCCCCGGAATTGGTGGGCAGGAGTTATCACAAGATTTTCCCGCTCTGGTTTTCCATACTTTTTTTTATACTTATTTTTATTCATATTCATTCTTGGATACTCTACTACATACTAAAAATGTAATATTATAATATTATCTAGTATCCACACAGTCAAGTCATTGGAGAGGAAGAAAAAGAAGTAGCAAAAAATGATGATTTTTTTTTTCTTCTTCTTCCCCTTTGGTCTCCTTTCCTGGTACTGGTTTGGTCTTTCTTTTGGAAATAAAGGGGAGATCTACCACCAGCGTTAAGACCAGTAGCACCCTGAAAAAAATAAAGAGAGAGAGAAGACCAGAGAGAATGCTTTTTTTTAGAAAGAAGAATAAGAAGAGAAATAGTAACTTGTCAGTTGTAAAAGTTAGGTTGAGTCGGGAGGGAAAAAAATAGAAAGAAAGGATAAAGAGAAAACGGAATAAATATAATACATATTATTATTATTATTACCATGAAAATACATATGCCCATATGCATACTTGCAAAATGCATATTATTGTTATGTGTGCAGGATGAGACCATCTCACAGAAAAAAATAACCTCCATCTTTCTCTCTCTTTCTCTCTCTCTGTCTGGATGATTTTTTATTTTTTGACGTGTCGTCTTCTTGGATGTTTCTACTGCCATCATCATCGCTCATCCTTTAATCCTCGCCCGTTGGCTACTTATTCCCTTGAAAGCAAGCTAAGCATATTTTTTTCTACTCCTTTCCCCTCTCAGCAAAGTGCTCACAGAGAGAGAGAGAGAGAGACTAGCAATATCAAAAACATTTTTTACAGAAAAAAACATGCTTGTAGCTGATTCTGAGAAGAAAAAATGAGAAGAGCAGAGCAAAGGAGCAGCTATTGTAGGAGTGATCATCTCGGGTTTTTTTCTTTAACGTCTTGTCGTAGTTTGTGATCAACCATCATTCATTCGTGTAGAGAGAGAGAGAGAGAGAGAGAGATGATGACGATGATGTATATACAGGGTGCATCCAACCATCAAAATATACTCTGGAGAAGAGAGAGGCCAAACAGGAAAAGGAGAAAGGAAAGAATAATAATAATGGTGGTGGTAGGTAGTAGCAGCAGTGATGTGGAGGTGGATACAATATGTCATGCATGCATGGTGGAAGGACTAAAAGAAGAAGAAAAATGCATGATGCTGTAACATATCGTTTCAGTCCGAAAAATAATGGTTTTGATGATGATGATGATGATAGCGATGCCTGGTGCCATACTGTTTTTTTCCTCGGGTCGCTGCGTCCTTTTTCCTTCTTTTTATTATTATGAATTTGTGTATGCATATGAAAATGGCTACATGTATTATAATATTTTTTTGAAACATTATCATCCCAACATCATCGTCGTCATAGTAGCCTGTCGGTATGGTGATTTTTTTCTTTTTTTTCTTTAAAAAAAAAGTTGAACCTAAGTATCCCTTTATCTTTTTCGGCATTAATATACCTAATAGCAGTATATTTTTACAGCAGTTTATTTATTCTTTATCCTTTATCTATTATTGTCGTGCTAATATTTTGCATCATGAACCATGATCTGTTAAAGTTCAGCTTGTAATTGTTATTATTATTGCGGAGGGTTTTGAAGATAATATTATCTTGTATTGCATTTTTCCTTCAGTCACACTAAACAATGACTTTTTAAAATTCAAAGTATTAATAATATATGGACGGACGTAATTTGTGAGATTTGTAAAAAAAAATACCAGTTTGTATATTACAAGGATGTGTTTATGTGTGTACGAAAAATAGACAAAGCACGACTTTGTGAAAGGGAAAGAATAACAAAGTTTTGTTGTGCATATATTCGTCGTTAGGTTTCCGCACTTCTCCAGAGATGGCCTAGTGTGTACCCTTAAATTATGAGTTGGCGTCCTTCCCGTGTGCATACCACAACACGTGCAACACCACTGTATATCTCCTTTGGATGTTGAAACTAAATCACTTCTAACCTACACTCTTATAGATTGAGTGACTGGGACCACATCAAAAAAAGAAAGAATAATAATAATAATAACAATAATAATATACTAACATGTCAACAAATAAATAAAAATGTAACCTGACCTGAGAACATCAAAAGGATAAATTCTCTCAGTCACACAGAATCTGATTGTAGTTTTTCTAGTAGCTCGGTATACTCTGATAAAATAAAATGCTTTAGAATGAAATCGACACCATGTGGAAGTCAGCAAGAAAATTTATTTGGTAAACTCTTGTACTCCGAATTGAATACCTATTTGGTATGAATAATGTGTAGGTATTATGTGTAGTAAGTAGTATGTATTCATTATTATTAGCTCATTTCATTGAACTAGCAGCAAGATTGGAAACAAAAAACAGATTCCCGTGTTTGTATTATCTTTCTGTGAGCTTTGACTTGATGCGCTTCTCATCTCTTTGAAAAAGTCTACCCAGCTATTTGAGTATCTATGTATGTATATATGTGCGCTAGTTTGAGATACCAAACAAATTTAATGCTCAAGTGTGCATACCTGAGAAAGGATGAAATATTTGTGAGATCAAAATCAAAACTCCTATATACAATATTATCGTGGAATATGATGTCGACAAGATAAACGGAGTAAATATAGATGAAAAGAAATTAAATGGGAAAAAAAACAATCTAATAAATCATCATACAACAAGTGAGTTATAAAGAGAGAGACAAACGCAGAAGAGTAGTAGCTCAGGAATGAATCCGTCACCCTTTCTTGTTTTTCGGTGAAAACCACAACAAACGAAATAGGACGAGTATGTATATAAATACAGTGACTAAATATATTGACTGTTTTAAAGTAAAATGTAGGTAGGTGTATAATATGAACACTTTTTATTTTTCCACAGTAATTCCGAAATCGACAATGTTTATAACAACTCTTTGCTAGTATCAATACCAAACAATGACAGTTGTGTGTATTATTTCATCAGAACGAGAACCAAACAAAATTGAAATGAAACAAAGATGAAAAAACTTGCTACCTCTGGTACTGCGTTCTATAAAACAGGAAAATATAGTTGCATGTGTAGCAACAAAGTTAGCTTTAAAACCCATGCAAAACTCTTACACATCATCATACAATTTAAACCAGATTCGTCGTAAGAAATGGGGGTGATGATAGCGGTGTGTGATGGTGCTGGTGGCTCAGGTGAAAAAAAAACTTAAAACATGTTTTATGAAAGCTCAGGTGATTTGACAAAAGCAGAAGAAAAATAAATCTTGAGAAATTTATATAAAAATACATATACTTATTGCACATATTATTATGGTTAAAAAAAATTATTTACAGGCTGCTAATCACACTAATGAAAGTTGTATAATATGTTGCATGTGAACATTTTGAATAGGACAATGATATGTGATGATACATTAAATGTGCATAATATATTGTGTGTATGTTGCAAGGTTGACAGAACCAAGGTTGAATTGAATACTTTTGGAAGCATACAATGAAAACATTTCCTTTGCCTTGCATTTTAAAGATTTTGATGAGGATTGGAATGAGAATTGGGAATTATTTTCTAAAAAAAGGGGAAAGAAATGTGTGCATAGTGGAAACAAGAGAGAAGGACATCACTTTCTTCTTTTTTTCTCCCTCTCTTTCATTCCTGGGGAAAAAAAAGAAAAATAAGCTTTGGTGATTGTGGTACAGTAAAAGAAAAAATGGAAGCTACCAGCAGCAGTATTCTCATCATCATCGTCGTCGTTACACCAGACAAGCTTTTTACAAAAGATGTAGAGAGAGAGAGAGAGAGAGAGAGAGAGAGAATGGGAAAGGAAGGAAAACTTTTTTTTCTGTCGGTCTTTTTTTTCTTCTTCTTGTTCTTCTAGTGGTCCTGTGTGTAGTCAAGAAGAGACATTGCTTCTTCTGCTACTGATGCCGTGTTGCCTGTTCTTCGTCTTCTTTTGCTGATGGAATGGATGGGGAGGGTTTAACAGATGATGGCCATTAGGGAGATTGACAGTGAGTAAAGAGCAAGTCCAAGATGATGCTTTTCTGTTCCTTCACTCCACTACTCACTCTCTCTCTCTCTTTCTTTCTTGCTAACTGCTTTTTTTCCTCCTATAATACCACTCCTTCCACATAGTTAAATAGAATGAAATTTTTTTCCTGTTTTTTCTCCATCCATTCTCCTCTTTTTTTTTTCCTCTGTCCACAAGAATATCCTTTATATACATGCATACATGAGCATACATGTACAAAGTGCATATATGTGTACACTTTTTATACAGGGTATATATATATATATATGTGATATATCAGTATAGTATGTAAAATAGTTACTATTAGTGAGCACATTAGTGATACATTTTTTTCTAAGTCTCCCTCATTCTTTCTTTCGTTTTTTCTCCTCTCTTTCTCTCCTTTCTCTTCGTCGTCGTCAGAAGAGGCTTGTTGTCGTCTTTTCCGTGACGATGATGATGATGACGATGATGACGATGATATTACCTCTGGCTCCAGCATCAGCAACAGCAACATCACAAAATGACAAGAACGAAGTGCCAGTTCCTCTCTCGTTTGATTACATTCTTGTATCACCAACACCACCATTGCCACTAACGTCGCCACTATCAGAGCAGAAAAAAAAGTAACAGACCAGATGTGTTTCTTGTTCCTATTCCGCCTTTCCCGATGACACCAAAGCAGGGAGAGAGAAAGAGAGAGAGAACCGCGCAACCAACCGTCTTCGTCGTCACGTCACTAGTCAACTGTCATCATCCATTATATCTCGTAACCATAACCACACAATGTGTATGCATCTGGAGTCATCGAGAAAATAAAATGGCGGGGGAGAGAGAAAATGGACATAGAGTTTAAATGGCTCAGAGTGCCCCGAAAACATTTTGACATACTACTACATTTTATGTGTACACACATCCATTTTAAATACAATACACAAAATATACAAGTTTGATAGCGTTAGATAGCCATTAAACATTAGGAATGTATTTATATTTTATTGAACGATCGATTCATAGACAAAATAAGAATAAAAAAGGATAAAAAAAATATCCGAGAAAGAGATGGAGAGAGAGAGAGAAAGATAGAAGACCATCAAGACCAAACCAACTTAGTTGAGTAAGCAAAGTCAAAAAAAGCATTCAAGGACCAAACCATAACACCATACAAGACAGAGAGAGAGAGAGAGAGATTCTAAGGCGAACATACGACGCACGGGGCCATTTACCTCCTCCGGGAAAAATCATTAGCAAAGCCAAGCCAGAGAAAAGAAAGAATAAGGAAAGGAAAAAATACGTAGCTTTTTTTCATTCTCTCTCTCTCTCCCTGTCTACCATGTTAAGTAGCAGCAGAATAAGAATACTTTGACTTACTTTTTCTTTCTTTTATACTTTTTTCTAGAAACTAAGAGAGAGAGAGAGAGAGAGAAAGAAGACGAGACGAATTACATATTCAGTTGGTGGGTAGCTCTAGTAGCTAGGTAGGTTTTTTTTTCGTAGGAAAAAGGAAAGCTGTAGTAATGCCTTTTTATTCACCGTGAGTCGTAATAGACATACATATATACATACATACACACACACACTTACATTTTTATATATGCACTTGTACTTTAACATAAGTAGCCCTCCTGTACATACTAAAGCAACTAAAGTATTTTTTTCACGGTAAAATGAATGAATGAGTGGGTAAGATAGATGGATGGATGGATGGATGCATACATACTTACGTTTTTTTAGGTTCGTTGGAAAAAGAAGAGGATTCGTAATCATAATCAAACGGGAGTCTACTACTTATTTTAGAAGAAGAAGAAAAAAAGTAGCAAAATAAAAAACTAAAGTAGAAGGAGAGGAGAAGAGAGGGAGAGCAGAAAAAAGCATATGTACATTTTCCTTGTCATCATCTTCAGAAAGATAGAGAGAAAGAGGGAGCATTTGCTTGGCTTTGGATTTTTTTTTCTTGATTATTTCGTCTTTCGTCGACAGTGCATCTTTGTGATGTGATTATCAGAAAAAGGAAACTACAAAAAAAAGGTGGATGGAAATTGTACTTTTTTTTGCTTTTTGTTGTGATTACACGGTGTTGTTATGGATTTGGATGCTCTTTGTTGACAATTGGTTGACTTGCCTTTAAAAAGGCAAGATGATGATGGTGATAGTGATGATAATAATAATAATAATGATAACCGCACACTACACAGAAATAAGAGCTTATATACATAATATGTACTAGCTAGAATCATGTAAATAAGTTGTAAGTAACATTTTTTACCGCTTGACATTTTACTTGACAGTAAGACGCTTGTGGTGGGATACAAACTGGTCAGCTAAGTAAACCCAATCCGAAACGCAAATACATTCGTTACATGTAGTAAGGTATGTAAATGTAAGTATACTTTTGTATTGATTGATTTCCTTATTGAAACGTTATGCAAATACAGTCGGTAAAAGCTTGGTTAGAAAAAATAAAAGTCGGAATAAAATTGCTTGGGTAAGAGACAATCATTATTCTTATCATCCTTCCTGCCTTGCAAGTTTCTGTACACAACACAGAAAAGTAAACTAGAGAGGGACCCTACCATCATCATCTTTTTACGACATATAAAGCAAGCAGTAGTTTCTTTTATAAAAAAATGTATGTAGGTATTGGATAAATAGACAGATATTATTTACACACGATGATGATAATGATGGTGATGGGCAGAATGAAAGAGGATCAAAGTAAAGTTAGCCACCGTTTATTTATGCATTATCCTTTCTTCTCCTGGTAGATATATATGTGTGTGTGTGTGTTTGCTTACTTTTGCTACTTTGCTTAAAGTATGTTTTCCCCCTTTTCCTTAAAAAATTTAAACTAAAAAATTCAAAGCACGAACAATAAAATAAGAAAATAAGCTGCTGGACTTTACGGTTGGTTGATATGACAATAAAAAAAGGGAAAAGAATGGGGAGTAGGGGAAGCTGGAGCAGACCACATAAGTTTTAGATGGTAATCTTTTTAAGAGTTTGTGTGTGTGTGTATGTTTGTTTGTAAAAGTAATGTAAATACCAGCAGCAGCACAAGACAAACAAGGCATATATGTGAGAATCATCATCAGGATGATGGCCATTTGGAAATGGGTAAACAAACAAGAAAAAATACATTTTTCCAGAAAAAAAAAGTTTTCTTTCTTTGAATTTTCTGAGTGTATATATATACCTATATATTTTTTTGTTTGAATAAAGTGGTTATTTTTTTGTATACAAAAAATGGTGTACATGTCTGAATGTTTGGTTGGATGGATAGAGAGAGAGAGAGAGAGAAAGGAGTGTATTTGTGTGTGGGTTGATTTTTAAGGGAATTTCGTCTTTTTCTTTTTTTCTGTGAATACTTGTACATTTTGTACATGTGTCATGCCATGTGCTTTTTTGAGAGAGGAAGAGCAAAATAAGCGATTACATTTCCTAGACACGTAGCACGGTTGGTTTAGCGATGACTTGGTAAGGCAGAAGAAGAAAAACCATCATGATACCAACACAACGATGCTGATGATGATCATATATATTGGAGGGCAAAGGATATAGTATGGAGTGTGTGTACTGTATACATGTATATATTTATATACCGTATTTTATGTATGGAGGAGTTTTCTGGAGTAGTGGAGGAAACATTTTGGAGAAGCATAGCAGTAGAGATGTATTATGCATGTGGACTCGACGAGTTGTTGTGGTGATGGTTGTAGTAGTGGTAACAGGGGCAAATATAAAATGAATGGGTAAATTGGAAGCATGCTCTGACTATATTCATATGTACATACACACATACAGCCTAGTTTGTTGTAAAAAGGAAAAGTCTGGGTCTTGTCCATGCGGTTATGTGTCCACAAAAAAAGGGGAGGGAAGTGGAGAGAGAGAGAGAGAGAGAGAGAGAAAGAGAGGAAAAGAGCGGAAGTACAACTGGGTAAACTTTTTGAGCTAGCAAAATGTGATGCTTGAAAAATTTACCTGAACAGGGATCCAAAATGATGATCATGTGGGCATTTTCCTGTGCACTTTAGACGTAGGTGATGATGATGACCACAGTAATCCGTAAAAATATTGCATGAGTGTGTGTAACATGTATTTTCTTTGCTGGTCGTACAGAACAAATGTAAGTATGCATATATATGAAACACAAAAATAAACCCGAAATAGCAAACCGAAAGGGAAAAAGGTAAGCAGATAGAAAGTGAGTAGGAGAGAGAAAGAGAAAAAACCAAAATCCATTGGGAGCATCACAATCCTTTTCATTCTTTTAAAATATTCACAAGTTTCCTATAAAAGTTTTGGAAAAACAGGAAAGAGGAAAAAAAAGTGGCAGAAAATATGTAACATGAGAAGAAAAAAAGTGTAATGTATAAGTAATGTATGGTAGTACTCTCATCCAAGTTACATTCCATGTCCATGTTTGCGAGTGCATTTTGTATTTAAAAAAATGAGAGCATCCAACAAGATGGGGAGAAAAAAAATGCTTACTTTTATGTTTGTTTGCTGTGTGGGCCCTGTCCATTTCTATACATGTTCATGATTCTAATGTTCATTTTTATTACCACATTGTATTCTTCCAACAGAATGGATATAAATGCATACAGTCGTGTGTGTGTGTGTGTTTGTGTTTGTGTAATGATCCCTTAGACTATGGTGCTCATGTACGAAGATCACCATCATCATCATCCTGATAGCCATCATCCCCAAAAAAAACTTGGCTTTTGCTGAATTGCATATAATATCATTATCATGCATACATATTTTTTCCGCTTGTCCATCGCAGAAGAAGAAGTGGAAGTAGTAGTAGTAGCAGCAAGGCTAGCACAGGATCTCATTGCAATCGCCATCATCAAAATGATGCCCTCTTCTCTTCTATTTTTATCTCTCTGGCAATTTTCTCCCTTTTATTGCTATTGCTACTACTTCTACTACTTGTGCTCGTTCCATAGAAAATGTATAGCAGCCATTCTCTATACTAGTACTGCTGATTGTGAATAAAATGGAATGGAAATAATAGGGAAAAAATAGAAAGGGATTATTAGATTGTTGGGATGATGATGATGATGATGATGATGATGATGACGGTGCTACACAGCATAAATGGAATGGCCATTTGGAGAAATCAAGTCAAGTTGGATGGATCTTTGTCGTCGGATGGGGAAAGCGGACCATGGTTGTTACAGAATTGCTGCTTCTGCTGCTGCTGGTGGTGGAAGAGTCAGTTATGTAATCAGTTTAGAAAATGGAATGACACCAGAACAGCCATATATATATATATGTACACGTATTATACCTATAGCAGCACTTGTTATACTTCCTAACTCAAGAAGAAAAAAAGTATACTACTATGGCTTGACTTGAAACAAGATGCCAGTTTAGTTTCTTCTTGGGCTGCTCTCTCCCTTCTCATGGTCCATTTGAATGACAGCTATCAGTTTCCCCTTTTGTCGTTGTTGCTGCTTCTGTTACTAATACTAGCACTACTGGTGCTGCTACTTTACACAAAAAAAAAGTTGAAAGAAGAAGAAGAAAAGGCATCAACTCCTAAAGTCCATCATCATCCATCTATCCATTTTAAAATGAAAAGGGAGAAAATTGGAAAAGAGGATGAAAAGAGAAAAAAGGACATTCCACTGTGGACCAAGAGAAATAGAGTTTGAAACATGAAGGGGAGTTGGGAAAAAGGGATATATATATATATATTCATGTATACCTATATAACGTGTATAAAAAAGTGGAAACTTTTTAAACAAAATTACTTTTGGGTAGATTTTTTTTTGCTGGATGGGCAAAAACGACGGGTGAATAATAATAAATTTTAAAATAGGTTTCCAGTTTATTCTCCTGAACAAAAAAAATAAACTCTTTTTTTTTCTTACAGACAAACTTTTTGTGCTTGGTTTCTTAAGGGTCACAAAATAAGTGGTGTCCATTTCTGACGGTACATGAATCCTGGTACACACCAATATTACATGGTGCAATGACTTGAGACTTTTTTTTCTTTTAAAGAACAACCTACCCAATATTTTATAAACCAAATTGTACACCACAATTAGCACAAACCATAGACCTATAGCTACATATTTTTATCATATCCCTAAATAAATATAACATAATATATCCTCGTTTTAACAAAAGTAAAACATGCACATCTCACTAAAATAAACGTGAATACAAAAATACTACAAATTTATTTTCTTTGACAGATCATTGAACTGAGCTGTTAGAAGAAGAAGAAGATTTTCGTTATAAAGATGCATATAAAAGTAGATGTAAACTTTTAATGGCAATAAATGACAAGAAAACAGTACAATCCAATATTCGACACGGTAATATGAAATGAACACATTCTAAAAAAAATTCTTCTATAAACTATATATATATACATATATCCGAGTGCAATTCTTTAACAAGAAGTAAGTTGTTTCATTCTGTGCTTTATTTCTTGTTCAAAGAGCAGCAGCAGCACAATTACATGTTGTGTACCACGTTCTACCTCGGTGATCACTAGTTTTTAGTTCTAGAAATGAAATGAGATTTATAAAAGTAGGTATATTTTCTAATTTACATAAAAAAAAACTTTTTTAAGGATTCATCGTCAATCACCTTCTTCTTATCATCTTCTCTTTCTTCGACGTTTATTCCACAAAATGTCTTACTAATCTCATTGTCTGCCTACTGCTAACAGATAAATATTCAAATGATGACCATGCCAACAAACGAAACTTCTGAACTCGACCTTCTCACTTTTAACATCACCATTATACTACTGCTTTATAATAAGGTGGTAGAGCTCTGCTCAATATTGGACTCTCCGGAACGATTAGTGTTGAGCAGAGAATAAACCAGGTAGCTATATATATTTTTTTTTTTAACTTCTTATTCATGTTGCTTTACAAAAAGCCAACTCCAAGTTGAGCATTGCCCTCATTTCATATTCTTCTTGTTTGTTGAGTGCACTGACAGCGGTGGGACGGTTGATGATCCATATTTATCGTAGCCATTTTTTTCTACAGTTGAAAAAGCTTAAAAAAGTAAGCATCCTCATACATTATTTTTTCTGTTAAAAAATTCCAAAAAAGAAAAAAAATATAGATACAGCTAATTTTTTAAGGTAGAAATTGTGTTAATTAATTTGTCATTATTAATTTTGTTTGCAATTATAGTTACCATGTCTACGGCGTCCAATGCTAGGATGAGGTTTAGAGCTGGTCGTGCTCAGAAACGGTCCAGACTCTACAGGTCTGAATACAGCACGCCAGTGTTCGAAGAAGACCGGGAGATTTTCGGCAAGCCTGATGATGAGGATACAGGTGCTGACAAACATCTCAATGACAAGGCTGACAGGTTGAAGATGCCACCCGAGAAAATAAAAAGGATATCGGCCGTGGGCTTTACAATCATAAAGGAGACTTATCTTGCGGCGAGACAGGAGCATACATTGGCTCAGCTTTTTGACAAGTAAAACTTTTATTGTTAAGATCCACAATAATTCCTATTGCATATTTTTAAACAAATACACAATTGTAGCATAAAAATGGTCAAAATTAATGGCTAAAATTGTATTCATCTTTGTGAAAATAGATACGTGAAGATTGAAGACAAACAAGCCACACCTCCAACAACTCCTGTTCCAGTTCCTCCCACTGCTACACAAATCACCGCCAATGATGAGAAACCGCCTGTTATTACATCCGCTGGTTCTCCAGCTGCTGCTGCTGCTGCCACCGCCACTGCTGTCCCCAATGAGGATTCTACAACAGGACCAAGGAATACAACATTCATCAAGAAAATCCTAAGGACGAGCATGTCCCCTCGAAAGGTACTTGAAAATGATATTAATGCGCGAAATACGATGGGACTACGTGTACAATTTAATGATTTAGTTCGCACCATTCAATGATTTTCGATTTAATATTTTCTTTTGCAACAAAGCATTTTTTTTTTGGTTGTACATTTCGTATCTTTTTTTTTGTACACTTGTTTATTGAACTAGTTTATAAGCGCTAAAAAGATAATTACTTGAGTTATTTAATCTTTTTTTATCTAATGAACTTTTACCGAGTGACTTTTTTGTACATAAAATATTTTGCACAGAGAATTTATTCAACCAATTTTTTTTTTAAATATCCTAATAGTTGTTATAAGTCATATCCTAATAGATCAATTCGAGTAAAGTTAAATAATAACTACTAATTACTCGTTTCTTATACTTTGCTTTGACGCTTTACAAAATTGTAAAAAGTATTGCATGATCACAGATAATTAATAATCATGATGATTAACGTAATTATAATCCTAAATATATAAGTTTAAAAAATTGAATTGCTAAGGTTTTTAGCTTTGCTAATTAATATTAATAACGCAATAAGGAATAGTAGTTAAATTTAATTTTTTTTGACAATTTAATGCAAGAGGAAATAATAATAATAATAATAAAAAAAAATACAAAATAAACCAAATATTATATCGTTAAATATTATTATAAATTTTATATAACAATTTTAGGAAAAAAAGAGTGTCAATGAATTATTATTCTCACCATTTCCGTACCGCACACATTCCAAGCTTTGTTAATATTTGTATTAAATCGTAAAAAAAAATTATTTCATCAAATATAATAAAACAAGTATAATAATTACGTGTAAATATTGACAACCAAACATTCCTAATTATGCGTGTTTAAAATATTTTGTACACATTATTTTTTTTATCATTTTGCAATCATTTATTTTTTACAAACAAACAAAAAAAAGTTTAAAAGGGATTTATTAACTCACACGACACGTCAAAGGCAGCCACTGTTCTTGTTGTTTTCTTTTCGGAGACGTTTTTTTTTTTGTGATGGAATGGAATTTAGTTTTAAGCCCCTTTTTTGTCCATTCTTTCATTTTAAGTCAGTCAATTCATTATCATTTTATTTCAAAAGGTGGAGAGAGGACCCTCTTTATCCCTGTGTCTTGTTTCTTCACCCTTTTTCTTCATCTCTCTCTCTGAAAAACATAAAAGGAAAAAAAAATATATATCGAACTGCACACTCACAAAAGGAAAATAATAATAGTAATACTATTAATAATATGATCATCCATTAAGCCTTTAACAAATTGCACCATGTTCCCATGATCATCGTCAACAAAATCACATCATCCTCGTCCTCCTCAAAAGTAAGGTCACATTGACAAAATAAAATACACGTCACGTTCGGCTCAATATCATCATCTTATATATAAGATCACGTAATGAGTATACAACAGGTAAGCAAAGCATATTTTTCATCCTCTCCGCTTCATCCTCCTCCTTTAGTCATTATTATTATTATTATTATTATTACTTTCAAAATGATCGAGGTGATCAAAGGGATTCTTTAAAAGATTTTGCGATTCTTCTCAAAAAGTTTTTATTTTATTTCCTTGTGTTGTTGATGCTTAGAAAGGATTGAGCAAGGTGAAATTAGAGAATTCTCATGCATACACCCTTCTTCAACAGTTCAACGACTCAACAACTCATCATCAAAAACATTTTTTTTTTCAAAAGGGGTAACACCATTTTATTTGTGTGTCTACAAACCATGCATATATATTTTATATAAAATGGAATTCACTCTATTGACTTGACATAATCACTTTTACATTTTTTTCCCGTGTGATCTTTACGATTATTATTATCATCGTCATTATTATTCGACAAGAACAAAAAAAAAATGTCAAAGACAAGATGGATGTACATATGTAGGTAGGTAGGTGGAGGAAGTGGAACTCAATAATACAAAAAAAAACGGGAAGTAATGGAGTAAACAAGGTAACGTTAATAGAAGCAAAACAACAAGAAAGGTTTGCTGTTATTGTTATGTATGTTAAGACAACGTGATTAACATTTTATTTTTATTATGATTATTAAAAAATTAAATAAATATACAACAAAACAGATAAAATAGAACAAAAAAATAGAGTGATCCGACATCATCATGGTGATGCATTTGAACAGTCCATGTATTTAGGTATGTCTCACTTTGCCCCTTTCAGTCATTTGGTAGGTATGTCCGCAGATATAAAAGGATTTTATTTATTTTTTCAGACAGAGAATGACTTTTTGAATGAGCGCTTTCTCATCGTCATAATAATATATAATGGGTGCAGAGGCAGATATATAATTCATCATTTTACTATCATCATCATTCACCATTATTTCATGAGAACTCATCCATCAGAGAAGAAGAGTAGCTATTTTCTAACACAAAAAAAATTCTTAAATGATGATGATAATAATGGAAAGGTGTGAAAAGAAATAACGAGAGAGAAGTTATAAAAAAAAGCTACATTATGTTGTATGTGTGTGTATTTGAAGTCGAAAAAGATAACAGGAGAGCAAAGAAGAAGAAGAAGAAGAAGAAGAATATAAAAAAAGTAAGGATTCTCGAGACCAAGCAGGAGAGAATAGGTACCCCCTTTTTTATTATTCACTCTCTTTTTTTTGCTCTGTCCTTTATTATTTTCTCACCTCTCCATTTTTTATTACCTGAGACTTATCAAACATGTGCACATCATAACATACAATACAACATATATATATATGTATTTATACATATGTATATACAATAGGTATCTAGTTTTTTACCTTTACCTTTTTTACTTTTGTAATTCTTTTTTTTTCTCCTTATTCTTTAAAAAAGGAGTACAAGGGAGAAAAAAGAGGTAATAACAAGTAAGTACAGAGGCAAGTCAGTGAGGCAAGCATGCATTTGAATTCATGCATCATCACATCACATAATTTATTTTCTTTCTTTCTTCTCCTCTCTAACTCTCTGTACACATCATCTTCAAAAAAAAATCGTCATCATCGTCAGGAAATAAAAAAAGAAGTCAGTCAAGTCCATGTGATAGGATGATGATGATGATGATGCTACTGGAATTTCCTGATTAGATTTCCCTGGAGGAAGTAAAGTACAAAAAAAAGAAGCCAAAAAGCCGTCCTACACATCATCGTCATCATCACCATTTTTTTTACCATCATCATTGCCATCACCATGTTTTCTATTTACGTAAATAATTCGAAATGGAATTAGAATCCTTTATGATGACGATCATGATGATGATGATGATGATGATGATGATGATGATGATGATGTTCCATAATTCCATTCCAGCTAGATAGGCAGGATCAGAGGAGAAAGAAGAAGAATCCAAAAGAAAAAAAATTGCGACACCTTTTTTTACCTTTTGTGTGTGCTCATGTTCAAGAGAGAGAGAGAGAGACAGAGAAGAAGAAGAAGAAAAAAAGTGACAAAAAATGCCGATGATGTTGTTGATGATGATGACTAGGAGGATAGTAAAAGGGCAATATATGCATGCATGTATGTACACAAGAGGTCTGTATATTATATGCGTGCATGACCCCGTAAATAACAACGTGTTAAGGTGAAAATAAAATAAGAAAGAATGATGATGAGCAGCAACAGTACACACACACAGAAGCCAGCTCAGCTCAACAAGAAGATTCCTTTTTCATTCATTCCTTTTCTTCTTCTCCTTCTTTATGACAACTTTACTTTGATGATGATGATAATAATAATAAGTAGTAGAAGAAGAAGAAGAGGAGGAGGAGGAGGAAGAGGCATGGAGGTAGTGGTGATGAAAATTGAAAATTTCTCATGACTCAATCTTTAATATTTATTACATGTCGCATTACATATATAGATCTAATAATATGTACATGGTGAGGTGTGTGTGTGTGTGTGTGCATTTGTACGGTATATTATGCAGATATCTATAAAGGATTTTCTTTGAAAAATAAAAATGTACGAGGACAAGAAGAAGAAGAAGAAGCAGAGAGAAAAGCAGAGCCTATCATCCGTGATGATGATGATGATGATCATTGAAGATGGAAATTTCCATACAACTTTCCACTTGTGAATATATTTACTATTTATTTTCCTATTAGCATTAGCGTTGTTAGTATGTGCAACGTGTGAGAGGACGATGATGATGATAAAGGGGACGACTATGGCTACATGCATTAATCATGATTACCCCCCAACACACACATGACGATGCTGACATGTATGTGTCATGTAATGTATGCATATATTATTCTTATATGGCGAATGAGATCCTATTTATTCTCCTAATAAAACCCACACAAAAAAATCCTTTTTTCTCTCTCTCTTTCCTATGCTGCTACTCCTTTCACTTTTTTTTTCTTCAGAAAAATAGAAATAGAAAGAAAGAGTGAACATTGAAGATAAGAAAAGGAAGAAGACGAAAACATCCTCATTGTAATCATCATCAACATTATCATCACTGTCGTCATACTTGGATGAAAATGTACCATAATATTTATACTTGTATTTTTTTGGAAAAAATAAATAAAAATTAAAGAGTAAAAGTAAATGATTGTGCTGAGCTGCTACTGCTGCTGCTACTGCTGAGAAAAAAACATAATAATAGGTTAGACCAGAAAAAAAAGAGCAATTCAATTCAAAAAGTAAGGATATTAATCAGAGAAATGCAGGAAGGGGATTTCGAGTAAGGATAAAACAGAAGGATTTAAAGTATGCAGCGCAGAGAGAAACAACAATTACTTATTATGTGGGTACATACGCATGTGCTTGTTTTTTTTACATTAGCTATAATGCAGGGAACTCAATTTTGGAATTTATTTTTTCATTCTTCAATCGGAATCCCAGTGTCTGCATTTGAATGTGTGTGGGATATAATGTTTTAAAAAATCATTAAATTGTCATCATGTGATAATAAATAAAACTTATTCATTTAACCACATTGCCACCGTTTACCAAAAAATTAGCATATGTATAAAGGCACAAGAAAATATGTATGTATAATTCAGGTAATAATTTCATTTATTTGCTCATGCGGTAAACCAAACAATTATATAACATAGGTATATACCTTTTTTTCGCTGAATGACACTTTTATCAAAATATCAAAGCTAAAATAATAGCAAAGAAATGAGCGTGTTTTTAAGCATGTTTTTTTTTGTTTGCTTTCCAAGCATTTTCCTATTTTCATAATAACAGGCTAGACACCACATACTACAACATACAAACATGTATAATACGTACTACTACTACTTCTACTTGCTGAATGAATGAATGAGTGTAAATCTTTTCGCAAAATGGGGGATTAAAAACAGGAAAAGGGATTATTTGCTCGTTTTGCTACTATACTTGATCATTATCATCGTCATCATCATCATCATCATATCCAGTACTAGGACGGTCCATGTATTTATGTATGTGTACCTTATATATAAGCTTGATACAATCAAAAACAAGCAAAAGCTTACAAAGTTCAAAGTGAAAATTGGTTGATAATGAAAAGGATGTAAAACATCATCATCAACAACAACATCATCATCATCCTCACTATCACCCATTTTACTTGTCTTATTATGCAAGTAATTAAATGAAAAAGGGGGTAAAATGTATAAACGCTTGCTTGCGAGAAAAAAAAACATAGCGGAAATGAAGTCTTGTATATACCAAAAACAAATCTACATGTTGTTCTTGGATACATAACATACATACACATATTCTAGTGTGTTTATATATTTTTTTGTTTGTTTGTCGACGTGAATACGTTTACGTCGACACAAATTTCAACAAGACTCAAGCTCTGATACATAACTACACAATATAAATATATTATTGTAGTACATAGATGATGTCTATTCACCTATAAACATGATTTTCATGTTTACTTTTTTAGAATGACCATAATTACATGGTAAAATGTAGAATTAACCCATTTATTTTTTAGCGTTTCAGTCTGGCGGGTTATTATATAATAAATAATTACAGGTTTTACATTTGACAAGACATGTAAGAATGGTATAGTGGCAAATACAAATACGTATTCCAGAAGTCTTTGTCATTTAAAGTTCATCTTTGTCTTTTTTTTTGAAGAGCATAGTTTAATATTCAATATTACAACTCAACAACGTACGTATTTTTTTAATAAAAAAAAGACGTGTTTTAAGTTGACTTTTTTTTAAATATATGTTTTCTGACTATTATTGCTGTTTATATGTATGGTCCATTCATCCATTGTTACCATTCATTCCTTACCTTATTCTGTTTTTTTATTGTCTATTTTTTTGTATTGTTCTCTGTGTTTTCCTCTGTGCACTTTTGTTAAACCATCATCGGCTAGTCTATAATTATTATGCATTTTTCACTTTATTTATATACCCTAACAAAAAAAATTAGTCCCTACAAATAAAATTTAACAATGGTAAATACAAAATAATATATATATATTTTGTTTTATTATAAATAACTTCACAATAATGGAAACCAGGGTATGATAATATTGTTTATGATTAGAGTGCACACACAACAAAAAAGTAGGAAGACAAAAGGTTTTGTCCTTCATTTTTGTTGTATTATTGATTATGAAATGGTTAGAAAACTAAAACACACATCTTCTCTTCTTCTTCATCATCATCACAAAAAGAGCACAAAAACATAAAGTACCAAGCTATCACTCAATCTGTTCTACATCCATAACATATATCCATAAATCTATTCAAGTCAAGTCTTTTTTATTTTATCATCTCACATCTCTCTCAATTCAACACAAACAACAGCAACAACAACAGTACAATAAATATATTACCTATACAAATATATGTATATGTATTTTTTTGTTTTCAAGTTGAAATATGATCACAATCATCATCATCATCATCGGCACAACCAGCACCGCAACTACTATGCACTTCTCTCTCGTTCTCTCTCAATCATTTCATTATTGGTTCGCACGTATAATCAATAAAATCAATCACCTTCTTCATCAATTCAATGATGTATTCACCACCACCACCAGCACACACACTTATAAAAAAGAGCCCAGCTTGCTTCCCATTTTACTTTATACCACCACAATCATCACTCATATAATAATAAGCGTATTAAAACCCATATCGAGATAAATGAAGGAACAATAGGAAACGGACAACGGGATACAACAAGCACAAGGAAGACACAAAAATATATATATATACATATTAATTCTTAAACAAAACAAAACTTTAACCTTAATACATAATTCATCCAACGCTTATTTTTTTCCCCCATTAAATCAATCCATTAAACCAAACTTCCTTTTTTTCTCATATTACCCCAAGTGGTTTGTTTCAAAGAAAGTAATGCATCATGCATCCTCGTCGTCATCATCATCATCATCATCATCATCCTCGTCAACATTATCCTCATCCTCACATTCTAGTTTACTATTGACTATGTGTGTAGTACCGTGTAAAAAATATAATGATATTCATGAGTGTTGTCGTTCAGCTATTTTGTGCAGGGATCACTGAACACAGACGCACACAAATACGCACAACCATATAATAACATAGCTACTATACATAACGCTAATTCTATTTTTATATCTAGCCTAGTCCAGTTCCATTCGTGGTTGTAAAAGATAAACTATTCTAATATAACCCAAAAAATAATAATAATAATATAATGCCAATAACCAATAAGTAAAGTAGCAATAACTTTGGTATGGTGATGCGATGGTGGTGGCAGTGGCGGGGCGGCGGTGGTGTGGAATGAATTTGAGTTGAGTTGTGTGTGTGTGTGTGTGTGTGTTCAAGAGAGAGAGAGAGAGAGAGAAAGAGGAGATTATCGATACATTTTTTTTTGGGCGGCGGTGGTTGAGGTGGATAATATGTATACCTACATATATTTGAGTATATGGAATTGGATATTTAGAATGTTGGAAGCAGAGAGGCTAATGTTCGAAAAAGAAAAAAAAAACTAAGCAAAAGGAAGACCAAGACGAACACACACAACAAGACACACTACTTTTTTCCCCAACTAACGTCTATCTATCTATCCATATTTCCATATTCTTATACATTTTTTTTCTCTTCATTATAATAATAAGTATGTAAGTAGGTAGCTATCTATTTAATACAGATATATATATATATAGGTATGTGCTTACTTATATGCACATGTTAATAATAATATCCATGTAAAATGCCTGCTATTTTTTTTTCACGGAGAGAAAAAAAGAAGAAGAAGGGATCGTGATTGTGGCGATGGTAGTATAGTGGTGGTGGTGGTGGTGGCAGTGGCGATGCTAATACTTCTTTTTTTTCCATCCTCCTCCTCAATAATATACGATATGCATAATATACCATCATACAAGTAGTAGTAAACCTGCTAGAGAAAGAGAGCGAGAGAGAGAGAGAGAGAGAGAGAGTTATGTATATGTATGTGTACTGGTAGTGGTGGTGGTGGCCATGGGGCGAATAATTTATTGATTTTTTTTTCTCTGTCTGCATGTGTCGGTGTATTCGCTTGCGTCCATATTTCCTATTTTTACTCTTTGAGTCCTCATGGAATAGTTGTTGTATAGTATTCTTTCTATCCATTCCAATCCTCCCAACTTGCAACAACAACACAGAAAAAAAATAATGTATACATATAAGTATTCGCTTGCGTCCATATTTCCTATTTTTACTCTTTGAGTCCTCATGGAATAGTTGTTGTATAGTATTCTTTCTATCCATTCCAATCCTCCCAACTTGCAACAACAACACAGAAAAATATAATGCATACATATATGTATGTGTGTTATGTACTTAAGCACCCGAGAAAAAAAAAAGAATCCTACAACGCAACGGCAATGGCCTTTTTTTTCTCCGGGAAAGGGAGACCATAAGAGAGCCCGTCATCATTATCATCATCATCGTCATCGTGATCACTATAGAAATTAAAATGGGCTATCAATGATCATCTACTTGTTCTTCTTTTTGTTGTCTAGGATGCCAAAATAAATAATTACTTTTGGCTAGTATTGTTACATAATTATTCATTAGTTTATTTTAATTAGGAAATATGTAGCAGTNTTTTGTTGTCTAGGATGCCAAAATAAATAATTACTTTTGGCTAGTATTGTTACATAATTATTCATTAGTTTATTTTAATTAGGAAATATGTAGCAGTAAGTGACAAAATAATAAAATATTATTGCATTTAATTTGAGTGTGCAACTACTTGAGCAAAACAGTAGGAAAACACAATATTATATCAAAATAATTTTATGAATAATAAATAATTATAGATGCCGTGATTAGAAAAATAATGTCCCTTTTTTCTTCCTCTTTTTTGTCCACTCAACAAATTCATCCATCTAACAAACCATCAACCAAAAATTTGAATGATAAACGACATCATTATCATCATCGCATCACCGTTGATGCATGCATAAATAGATTATTATGGGTATATATAAACAGGTATACAATATATATTATTATCTAAGTACCTTAAACACATGGCATACTTTTATGTGGCGTTCTGCTTAAATTTTTTCTTGAATGCCAAAAAAAAAAGATAGTGGTAGTGACCCTGACAGTATCATAGGAGCAGCCGTAGCAAAAGCAAGCTTGATAAAAGGAAGATGAAAATGAAGTACCGCTACATGAAAAGTTCTTCCTTCTTTTTTTACAGATATAAGCAGACAAGGCAAGCAAAAAAATATAATATGAAGGTTTGGAGACACAGCTTGCGTATTTTTTTTTAAACGGACCATCACTTTCAGCATATTTATGTGTAGTAAAAAATGACATGACATTATGTTGAACTGCTGCTGCTGCTGCTGCTACTACTGCTACTTCTGATGATGAGGATGAACAAAGAGGTATAGTAAAATGGAATAATATATTGGTAAAATGTTGTTGGTAGTGATGGGAGTAGTAAATATGATAGTATTAGATGACAGAGAGTCCAAATAAAAACAGCCGGATTTATTACTCGTCGGCAAGGCTGGAAGTAGATATTATGCAAATGAGTTGAAGAAAATTTATGCACACATGTGTGTGTGTGTGTGTGTGTGTGCGCCCCTTCTCCTATTATGCTCATTATTATTATTATTATCATCATCTCAGCCTGCCTGCACAACTACTGATAAGCCATCAGAAAAAAAAATATACATATTATATAAATTCCAACAGGAAGCAGCAGTATTAGAAAGAGAGACAAAGAGATGCAGATGCACAAACAAAAAATATACATATTATAATATTTTACTATGCACATCATGATGATGATGATGATTATGAATGATTTTAAAAAAGAAGTAAAGTAGTAACCAAATCACACAATAATAAGTAAGTAGCCAAAAGAGAGTGAGTGAGAGTGAGAGATTGTGTATGGTGGTGCTAGTGGTGGTGGCACATTGAAAATCCCTTTCTGCTCAGATTACACACAAACACACATACAAAAATATATATAAATAAATACTCTCACAAATCTCTACTCTCTCTCTCTCTCTTGAATGTCCTGCATTCCATTGTGATATGAAAGGGTTGTTTGGGTTTTTTTTGGACTGTTTGCAGGATGGAGCCTTTAGTGATGTGCTGCTGCTGCTGTTGTACGAAATGCAATGCAATGCAAAGCTCTTCTTCTCTCTCGTTCCTACTGAATATTTAATCAGCTCACGTAGCAGTCATAATAATAGCTCAGCCAACAACACACATTGCACACATACATATTATTATTATTATTATTATTATTATTATTATATAATACTGTAAAATGTAATGTAATGCAATGCGGTATAAAAACATTAAATCCCTTATTTCCTACACACACAGGCGGATAATATATGCTGTGATATCAGTAGTATCTGTCGAAGTAGTAGCAAAAAGCAAGTAACATATGACCTATTATAAATATTACTATTCCGTTTTGATTTTACATTTTCCTTGTGATACTTACTCCTTTTATCATTCTTTTGCTACTACTGCTACTGCTGCTGCTCTAATTTTACAATTAGAATGTCTCTCTCTCACTCTCTCTCTCTCTCTCTCTGTGTATATGGCTGTTTGATTGTAAATGCGAATTAAAAATTTCAGCTTGGCTGCCCCATCAAAATGAAAGGGTTGAGAGAAGAAGAGAAGAAAAAAAAATGACGTTTTATCTAAAAGTTTGATATGGTGATACCATAAATTATTATATTATGGTATCACTGGAATACCCGTGTAGTACACAAAAACGAAAGAAGGAAAAAAATGACGGTTTCAGTTTATATACCTATATAGGTATGTGTATATATTTTTTTTAAATATCATTTTATCCAGATATGTGCTACTAGTAATATTATTCTGCTTTGCATGCTGCTTGTTATGCTGCGGCAATAATATACGGATGTAGTAGTAAAGATAGAGAATAGAGATACAATTTGGTTTAAACCAATGCATATTTTTAGGTATCAAAATGGCATCTAAACTGCAAACTCAATCCCCATTTTTTTTGACCATAACATAACACGCGAAAAAAAAGGACAAAATAAGTATGTCTTTTCCTTTTTTTTGGATTACTTTTATGACCACCAGACACACTAGACATGGCGCTCAATTTTTTATTTTATTTCTTTGCAGTAGAACCATGTACCAATGCTTGTGATACTACAACTAGTAGTACAACTGGTAGTAGTAGTAGTGGTAGTAGTGGTGGTGATGATGTCTCTCTACTTGTATTTCCCCAGAGACTTTACCCGAGAAATAGGAAAATAACGTAATATTATTGTCCAGCAGTAAAAAAAAGGCTAACAGTGGCAAATGGCCCAAGACATGGGATTTGGATTGCTACTGGGTTGGAATCATCTTGAAGCCCCAAATCCGATAAAAATATATAAAAACAAGTGGAGTCACAGTCAAAATGGGATGCATGCTTCTTTTCTCAATTTGTGTGTGTGTGTGTCTCTCTCTCTCTCTTTCTTTTCTGCGTGTCTTTCTCTGTTTGGTTTTCATGTTTCCTAATGTAATCTAATGTAAATAGAATGGGATTGAAATAGATATTATGTATAGGCATATAGGTATATACACACAACTACGCATAATAATACAGAAAAATGGACACTTTTTTGTGGTGGTGGGCTCCAGGGACTATACACAACCAACACTCCACCTCTCTGCCTACTTTTTTTCAGAGGACAACAAGAGAAAAAAATATACCGACAAGGAAAAGACGACAAAACAAGAAGAAAAAAAATAGGAGCATGACGAACTTTTATTTTATTATTTTAAGGCAAAAGGGCAGTGCGATGGTAAGTTTTTTATTTTGGCTTTTCTTCTTCTAGTCACACAGAGAGAGTCACACTAGCATCATCATCCATCCATGCAAAGAAGAAGAAGAATAAGAAGAAGAAGAAGAAAAGAAGAAAAAAGTGCAAGACTAGCATATTTTTACAGAGGATAGAAATGGAGTGGAGAGGAGAAAGGAATGTATAAGAAGACAATAAAAAAAGACAAGAGAGGATGGATACGTATATATAAATATATATTGTTGTTGTGTGTGTTTTTTTGTGTGCTCCGGCAGGAAAATGACAATAAAAAGAATTACATTGCTGGCTTCACTTTATTTTTGGCTAAAATGCATACACACACATACAAATACTACACAGAAGAAAAAAAAATAACAAGTCTTTCCATTTTGTTTTGTTAAACTGACTGGGCATATCGTAATAAAAAAGAAAAGAAAATGAAACGACCAAATATATAAACCATAATATATATACATAGTGTAGGCACTCTTACCACCACCACCACCGACCAAACAAAAAAAATATATACATGTTTATATAATAATAATAATATTATTATTATTTTTGTTTGGTCGTCTTGGTTTTTTTCCTGTACAAGAATAAAAAATAATAATAATACAAAAAAAATATATAAATAAATATGTAGTTATTATATGCGTATATAGTTATATTTTTTTAAGGGGAAAATAAACGAAAAGGGTTCACAACAGGCGGAGAAAAGAAGAAGAAAAAGAAAGAAAGAAAAAAGAAGAAGTTTTTTTTATGGTTTTATATGTATTTTTTTCTTAAATATTCTTCTTTTTTGTTGTTGGATTGAATTAGCCATGAAAATATAATAATATAGTGGTGCTGCTGCTGTTGCTTCCACTGGATTTTGTGAAAAGGAAGGATGAGAAGTGGATGGGTATATATCTACAAAGATAACCATATTGTGTGCTACTTTTTACTTGTTGGTTACTTCTCTCTCTCTCTCTGGTTATCATTTTAAATCCAACATTTTTTTGTATCATATGCTAGTGTCGTTATGACATGACTTGTTGTTACTACACAGCAACAACAGCTGCGGGATGAAATGTCCAGAAAAAAAGAAAGGAAAAAAATAAAGTAAAAATTGACAAGGCAATTCTCTCTGTACAGTTTTGGTGAGAGAGAGAGAGAAAAGGAGAAAGATGACAAGATGGACTTGAGAAGAGATGAAGAAATTTTTTCTTCTTTTTGGGTAATAGTAAATATATTACTTTTTAGTTGTTGTAGTTGTTGTTGTTACTACTACTGCTGCTGCTGCTGATTCTTTTTGGTGGAAAGTTGTAAGTTGTAAGAAATGTATGGTTGTTGTTGCTGTTGTGTGTGTGTGTGTGTGTGTATATAAGAGAGTGAGAATTTTAATGAGAATTTTTTTCTTTGAGAGAGAGAGATGCAAAATCAGAAAAAAGAAGAAGAAAAAGAAGGATTTTTTTTACTTTATTTTTTGACAGAAGATCCGGTGGAGAGAGAGAGAGAGAAAGAAAGAAAGAAAGGGAAGAAAAGAAGGATGATGAGGGACAGGGCAGAAAAAGGAAGGAAATGGGAGCGTCCGTTTGGGATGATGATGGAAAAGCTGAAAGAGAGAAACGAAAAGCTGGGTATTTTTGTTGGTGAGGGTCTGCTGCTCCACCCGTCTTCTTATAATATTCAAAGATTGCAAGCATATTGTGAGTGGTTATGTATGTGAGCGTGTTCACCAAAGCATGCATTCTGCTATATGTATGTATATATGTATGACTTACAGAGAGAGAGAGTTAATGTTGGAAAATATTAGTATTACATTAGATTATTATTATTATGTATGGTAGTGGTAGTGGTAGTAGTGCATGCATAAAAAATAAGAAGCAGCAGAGAAAAGAAGTTGGATTTTGATGTGGATTGATGTTCTTGTTGGGTGGTGGATCCCTCTCCTTTATAATAATATATCCAACTTGAATAATATCCAGAGAGAAGGGAGCAGCAGAGAGAATAAAAAAAAATATATAGATTTTTATATTCATCCAAGAGTCAGCAAAAGAAGAGAGAGAGAGAAAGAATAAAAAAAGTGGAAAGGAAAGAAGAAAAATGGAATGGCGATCACAATGGGGAAAAATGGATGGGAAGTCGGTGACTGAAGACTAAGCCTTAAAAAATGGAAGGAACAAAAATGGGAAATTTATTGCTTTGCTTATATTCTCAAACTATATCCTTGAGAGAGAGAGAGAGAGAGAGAGAGAGAGAGAGAGAAAGAAGAAAAACACAATATTATTATTACATAAGCAGTGTAGAGAAGAAGAAGAAGAAAAATGAAACATAAAGTAGCTAAATGTAAATGGGAACATATTGATAGCAGAATATTAGTATGGCGATTGTAAGGACAAAAGATGATGATGAATTTTTTGTACATGTTTTGAGATGGAGAGATAGAGAAGGAGGAAGGTAAATGATATGGAAGAACTAAATACATACAAAAAAAATTGTCCTTTGGTTTCTAATGCAATTAAAATTATTGCTAATGCATTTTGAGCATATTTGAGTTTATGAAGTACATAGCCATAGGTACTATTATTACTCAAATTACAATTGGGGTAAGTTGTTTCCATGGAAACTAAAAATTATGATGGTGGATGATTCGGGAAAGAACAATCATGTAATGTATGAGTAA
This sequence comes from Zhuqinia jingwanae, assembly GCA_027744095.1. NCBI lineage: Eukaryota > Metazoa > Arthropoda > Collembola > Entomobryomorpha > Paronellidae > Zhuqinia > Zhuqinia jingwanae. Next base: position 36,689 of record JAHZNC010001474.1, read on the forward strand.
GTACATACGTATGTATGTATGAATGTATGAGTAAGTAAAGTGTAATAATGAGGGTGTTTGTATTGATAGTAGTAATATTGCTTGTATTGCATTGCTTTCGAGGGAGACACGGCACACGCAGTGAAATTTCAGCTTTGAGCCACTTCATCTGATCATGATAATACATGTACCTATGCATGTATGCATGTGTGTGTGTGTGTGTGTGTAATGCATGTACCTATGTAAGTGAGTAAAGTTGCAGTTTTTTCTCTCTTTTTTTAGGTGGTGGTGGTGGTGGTGGTGGTGGTGGGGAGAGAGAGCTGGTGGTGGAGGAGGGAGGACCGTAAAAACCGAAACAGTGCGTAAATATAACTCCCACTGCCATAAAATACAATCATGTAAATACATTGCATGTAAAATACACACACACACACACTCACACATGCTACATACATATATATATGTATATATACATATTATAGCCAAATGACAAGATATGTGAGCTGTTATGAGTTGAAAGAGAGAGAGAGGAGAGCAGGATCATTTTTGGTGAGAGAGAGAAAGAGGGTCACACTCAAAACAACGTGCATTTTACCCAAATTATCCCATCCATCCTCCAACGACCAAACACACAGATAGAAAATCCAACCATCATATAATGTAATGTTACTATTTTACTCTTACCCTTCCATTTTCACCATCAAAGCAAACCAAAGGGACTTTCGCTTTCTCTCTCTCTCTCCGGAAAATTTAACCAAACCAGTATAGCAGTAACATAAGAAGAAAAAAATTATAAATATATACAAATGAAGAAAAAAAAACAATGCATTGCAGTCGAATACACACACATCACATCACTACTACTACTATCACGTATTATTATCATGCATTAGGGCATCTATGCAATCCATGCATGCATTATCATCATCATCATCATCATCCTCGTCGTCGTCATGATCCACTACAACCACCGCATTATAATATGCATGCAGAAAGCATCTTTTTTTGTCGTTGTGTGTGTCAAGTCAGATGGAATATCAAGTAAAAGAACAAAGTCACCAGAAAATGAAACGTATGTTTTCTCCATATTATAAATATGTATATATGTAATATTACAGTGTATTTGTGTATTAATGTAATATCCCCCAAAAAAAGTTGTGTGCATGCACTATTATAGAAAATTTCATGTAAAAAGAATGAGGGAGTGGACGAATGGAGGAATGATGAGGATGCAACGCTGGCAGGCAGACCAGCAGCCATCATTACAAAAGGATCCTCATCATCAACAACGCAACGGTAGGAACATATATCAAGTTCACATGAGATTATCTAATATATGTATGTATTTATATGCACACGCATGTATTTTTTTGATCTATATGATCGTCACATAAAGTGCATGCGTTTAATATAGTGCTTTTTCACAGAAAAAAAAAATGTTTTCCTCAACTCCCACTCCACTCCGTCATTTTAATTACAATCAAAAGATGGAAATTAAACATTTGATGAACAATATCATCAGCGTAATGCATGTATGAATAAAGTACATATACATATGCACATGCAAACATAAAATGTAAAAATATAATTATCAAAACTTTATGATTTTCTTTTATCAAAAAGAAGTGACCAAAAAAAAGTGACCAGGTGTCGGGATTTGGTGTCATATAAAAATTTAATAGTATTAAAAATTGTTGCATTTTTTTGTGTAAGAAAACGTATTAATACACGGCGAGAATTAAATATATGCAAAAAAAACAAAGAAAAAATGGGAAATTTTAATAAAACCATAAAGATCTCAAATCTTTTTATTTATTTGTATTTTTATGCTAAATAAAAATACATGTTCCAGTTTTCAATACAAATTTTTGGTAGAGTTTGAATACAGGCACGAACCTTGGACACCTTTCGCACTTAAATATTTATTTTTCTCTTTTTATTTAACACTCAAACGAATAAGTTTTTGTTCGAAGCCCCCAAAAAAAGAAGGAAAAGCATAAAACTAGTTAGTCCAGTTTTCCATGAAAAGAAGAAAAAAATGTTGAGTCAAAGATGACTTGTACCTACCCAATTTTTTTCAACTTGCCTTATGCCCTTGATACCATTGCTGGGGGTAACTTGAGAATTCTGAGTTTTTTCTGCTATAGTTACGCACATGATGTAAATACATCATCAGCACTGATTATAACGCTTTTAAGAAAAGGAATACGAGTGAAAACATTAAAAAACAAGTTATTCCTAATATTATTATGCAGAGGTTATTTTTAAATGCATATAATAATAATAATAATCATCATCACTGCTTTAGCACCGCCACAGGCAATATTTTTTATCATCAGGCACGTGCTCAGCCGTAGTACGGCCGCAAAGATCAAAGTCGTTAAACATTAAAATATATGTACACGCTACTACGGTATGATTGATGGTAGTGGTGGTATAAGAGGTATGCAAACAACTTTTACTCTACAATTGAAACAAAAAACAAGAAACTTGACGAGAATTATTTTTTTAAATCTCACTTGAAAACATGCTAATATAGTATTTTTAATTAACACGTTGTTGTTCTCTTCAAAATGCAGCGCAGCTGCTGCCTGCACGCATGATCCCTACACACACTCAACTCAAAAGACTCAAACATGCCAGCATAGTGTGTGTGTGTGTGTGTACTACTACTCATTTTACAATCTCAATAAAAAAATATTGAACTAAAACTGTTGGAAAGCCAATCAAGTCAACCGGTTGGTCCAAAAAACTGTAAAATTCCA